>JAMKQA010062742.1:0-15967 GCA_024699735.1 Posidonia australis
TTCAGGTGCTCAGGTGTAGGAGCAGTCTAGTCTGGTGCATCTTTTCGAGCCACGTTTGCCGCACACAGGTCTGGGTGATTAGCTTTATTTATTTAATTCTGTTATTTAGATTCTTTTAGCTGCTCTTGGGTAGTTCTTGTACTGTTATGTAGCACTGGGGTGTTACACACAGACATAGATGACGAGGCCCGTCGCCACATACACAAGGGATGAGTATCCTAGGGTTCTCTCTCGACATATTTTGTCATCTTGGGCTTTTTAATAATATATTGGATTTTTATGAAGTATTATAATGTTTTCCCTTTAATTATTAATATTTCTAAGTTTTCCTAGCACTTAAATATATGATATATCATATATCATATATGTATATATATCATATATGTATCACATATGGTAATCACATATATCATATAAAATAGCAACTAATTTAGGAAAATTCTAGAAAATCCTAAAAAAGTGGATGACATCAGGTTTAAAATTATATCTTTATTTTTATCAACAACATGATTTTGTGTTAGTTATCACATTTTTGAATGTTATAACTACATTTAATTCAAGTTGATGTTTAAAGATAAAGATAAAATCTAAAATATCCAAGTAGTTACAAATTAAGACTAGGTCAAAAATATCTATGAAATTAGTTGCCTTTTTAGAAAATATTGTTTTTAAAGCATTGTTTGAACTTAAAATATCTTCTAAATATATCTTTTCAAAATCTTAAATTTGTGATAGGATATTTTGAGATTTTAATATCTGATTTTAAAAATTGAATTTGGATTTAAATTTAATATCTAGATAAAATATTTGATTTTTATCTTAGATATTTTATTGATATCTAGATATTATTTCCTGATCCTCCTACAAGATAAGACATTAGAAAGCCTTCTATAAATAGACCCCTAGGCCTTGAGCACTAGAGGGGGCCTTCTAAAATTAGAGAGAGGTTACCTACAGAGAGAAAAAATCCTAGCCGAAGACCTGTTGAAATCCTATAAGAAATCTAGATCCATAGAGATCCTATCAATTCAAAGTTAAAGTGCACCTCTAGAGCTTCATCAGGCTTCCATTTCCTCCAACCCTTACGTCAATGCACCAAGGGTGAAGGGAGTATCTTCCATTTTTATTCATTATTTTCTCATAAAAACTTTGTATTTAAATAATAGCCCATGGCATATGCATACGGAGAACCACCCCTAGATTAGTGTTAGACCTGTTTATTCATGTTGTTATTTCTGTTTCTTGTTTTGTTTACTACACCTAGTCTAATCCATATTTGTTTTTGTTTTATGTTGTTTATTTTGAAGGGAAGGAAGACTACATAGCACGAGGAGGCCGTTGGGCAATATCCTGTCGCCAACCCAGTGAACCAAGAACCTGCATCAATCTATCATCATCTCTGGTTGTAACACCCATAAATTCATTTTGTAATTATTTACATTTTAATGAAGTTATTCTTGGACGGGTGTTACTGTTTCGAGGGCCATTTGTGTGGTTTTGTGTTTTGGACTTGGGCCTCGTAGGCTGACTTCTGTTTGCGTGTCTCTGTGCATGGTTGACACTATGCTTGTTTGCCTGGGTGTGGGTTAGTGTGGGGCCCGCATTCGTGGGTCGGTTGGTGGAAGCGAGTTGGTGGTGTGAGTTGGGTATGCTCGTGCGGGATTGTGGCTAGGCAGGACGTGCGGATTGTGCATGCGTTCAACTACCACCTTGCATGGCTTTATAAGCTCATGTGCATCGGGTACGACCACAACTCACCCTTCCTCTCCTCCTCTTTCCCCTCCGCTTCACCATCCCGAGCACGCCATCCCTCTCCCTCGCCCTCCACTCGTTCTCTCTCTCCACTCACTCCTCTCCTCGTATCTCTCACTCTCCCTCTCCCTCCCCTGTTTTCTCTCCTCCTAGTATCTTCCTCCCTGTTCGGTGTGCTCAAGGGTCGACGGTGGTGTGTGGCAACGGTGGTGGTGCATGAAGCTCCTGAGTGGCATCCCTGAGGTCGAGGAGTGGCTGTGGACACGTGGTATCGTTGGAGTTGGCCGGAGAACCGAGTTAGGTCGTCGGAACGTGCATTGCAGGTATGCACCTCCAACCCATGAATAGAGAAATGAAATTGATAGGATTGCATGAAATCTAGCTAAATTTACATTCCTAGAATTTATTATGATTTTATAAGTATTTATGGAGATATTTATTGGTGTTAATTGCAATAGTTGAGTTTTGGGTCGTTTTGACCCTATTGCCTTGTGAATTTATATCTTGATGCATGGTGAATGGTTTTTAATCTTGTTTGTTGGATTTTGGAGTAGACTCGAGGGTATACAATTTATGTTTTATGTGAGATTTTTGGTATTTGTTCTGGAGGTCCGATCGTCGGTCCCAGGTTGGGTGATTTTGAACAGTAGAGTTTTGGGCCGTTTTATGGAATCGCAGAAATCGACATACCGAAATTGGAACGGCATACCGAACCTTTTCGAAATGCCGATTTTCTATCAGTTTTGGTCCTTTGGTCGATTCGGTCAGCCGAATCCTTTCGGTCGACTGATCTAATAGATTTCAGCATACCGAAGATAGAACGACATACCAAATCAGTGGAATGCAGCATACTGAACCCATTTTTCAGCATGTCGAATCAGGGCCCAAACATGTTTATAAAAATCTGATTTTTGAGGATTTTTTGGATTGGTTTGTATTGTCCCTTTGAGATAGGATTGTAGGCCGTTAGTAGTGGTCCCCTGGAACACTTGATGTTTTGTTTTGTCGAGATTTTGGAAGAGTTTTCAATGATATAAAATGGTTTCAAAGAGATGGATGGTCCATTTTGGAAAAATGGTTTTCCTAATTTTCTGTGTGCAAGCTGAGACACTATGGGACCGTGTCATCAGGACCAAGGAATGTGACGACATTCTCAAGTAGTCAGGTGCGTCTCCCTGGTCGAGGTCAGGGGCTGAGATATCTAAAGCTAAGGAACATCGGGTCTTGGAGCTATGAGACTCCCTGATTGTCGTCTCGAGGCTAGAGTTGTGGTCCGCGAGTTGAGATGTCTTGTAGCAGGACGAGGCGGTATGATACTCCTACTGTCCTTGTGAACACTGAGGCTCGGGTGTTGTCGGGTGAGGAGGTATGACACTCCCTCCAGAGCACCGTGTGTGGAGGACACCGTGAGGAGGTGTGCCTTGTGGTGGCCAGTGCGGGTGGGACACGTGCCCCATAGTTGGTAGTGTCCTGAGAAACAGGACAGCCTTCTCAGGGAGGGGTTAGCTTTGTGAGGGTTCTTCAGGTGGGAGAATCACAGAATGGTGGTTGGCTCCTGCACAGGGTGGCACACCGTGGTAGTGTAGAATGCTGTGGTCGCTCCTCGATGGAGAACGTCGTGTTTCATCAAAATCTATTCCCTCCTCCTGATTGTATCCTTGTACTACTAATCTTGCCTTATTTATAACCACGTTTCCTAATTCATCTAATTTATTTCTAAATACCCATTTAGTTCCAATTATTTTGTGATTTTCTAGTTTTGGAACCAATTTCCATACATTGTTTCTTTCGAATTAATTTAATTCCTCAAGCATGGCATTAATACAATATTCATCGCTACAAGCATCATTTACATTTTTTAGTTCAATAGATGATACAAAAGCATAAGTTGCACAACCATGATCAAGATTAGATCGTGTTTGGATTCCTGTGGAGACTTCACTGATAATGAGTTCCTTGGGATGCCCACACACATATTGACAATCCTTATAACTAGGTTGTTCATCCTTAATTTCTTCTTCCTTATTTAGGTGATCCAATGTGTTTTCATTTATTTCTTGTTCATCATCATTATCTATATTTATTATTTTAGTTTCATTATTTTCTTCAAAATTTTCATACATTGATTCTTCCATTATTAGTGTTCTTTTATTATATACTCTATAAGTCTTACTCCTAAAGGAATATCTAAGGAATATTCTGTCATCAGCTTTGGGATCAAATTTATCCAAATTGTCCTTAATGTTTAAAATAAAGCACTTACACCCAAAAACTTTAAAGTAGGAAATTCTTGGGGTCTTGTAAAACCAAAGTTCGAATGGAGTTTTATTTAAAATATAACAAGAAGTATTTACTGCTTCGACCCAAAAATGCTTTGACAAATTTCTTTCACAAAGCATGGTCCTAGCCATTTCTTAGAAGGTTCTATTTTTCCTTTCAACAACCCCATTTTGTTGAGAGATTCTTGGAGAAGAAAAACTATGTTCAAAATCATTTGTTTCACAAAAATTTTCAAATTCATCATTTTCAAATTCCCCCCATGATCACTTCTTATTTTAATGATTTTTAAGCTCTTTTCATTTTAAACCCTTTTGCAAAACTTTTGAAATTCAACTAAAATGTCATTTTTGTTTGCTAAAAAAATAACCCAAGTAAAACGTGAAAAATCATTAATGATGACAAAAACATATCTTTTACCACCTAGACTTAATGTTCTACTTGGCTCAAAAAAATCCATATGAATTTGTTCCAATTGTTTGGCAGTAGAAACTATGTCTTTTATTTTGAAAGAAGATTTAGTTTGTTTTACAAACTGACATGTATCACATAATTTGTCCTTTTTGAAATCAATTTTTGGTAACACTATCACAAGATCATTATTGGACAATTTTGATAGTTGACCCTTATTTGCATGGCCAAGTCTTTTATGCCATAACCAATGTTCATCATTTGTAGATGCAAGGCATAACTTAGATTCATAGGATACAATTATTTTATATACGTTATTCTTCCTAGATCTAACAAATAATACTTTGTTAGTAATAGAATCGATTATGAGACATTTTTTTAATCAAAGGTAACTTTATATCCTTTATCACATAATTGACTAATACTTAAGAGATTGTGTTTTAATCCATCTACGAGCAAGACATTTTCAATAGAAGAATTATCAGAATTATTGACATGGCTGATTCCGACAATCTTCCCATTTGCATTGTCTCCAAATGTTATTGATCCATCTTCCTTGGTGGTATATGAGCATAGTAGATCAATTTCTCCAGTCATATGCCTTGAACATCCACTGTTAATGATCCATTTTGATTTCATCCTGCATTACAAGAAAGAAGAGATGACTTTGGTACTCACATCATTTTGGGTCCAAGTTTGTTAGATTTTTGAACTCAATAATTCCCTTTTGGGGTCCTCCTTTGTTGTTTCTATACTACAAAAACATACTTTTCATTTGAAATTGCTCTTACCAAATCATTTTCATATGGATTTTTTTGAAACTTATATAAGCCAATTCCATGTTTGTTTAAGAATGGTTTTTGGCAAGAAAGGATTTTATCTAAATTTTCTTTTCCCATAGTAAATTTTGTAACCATTGTTAATAAATCATTGCTCTTATCTTTTAATGATGTAATGTCATTTTTTAGATTTTTAATTTTGTATTTCATGTAGTCAATTTCCATATTCAGTTCAATATTTTTATTTTCTAATTTTTAATTCTCATCAAGAAGCATCTTTCCTTCATTTATTAATGATTCATTTTGAATTGTTAGTGAAGTGATAGTCTGATTTGATTCCTTCTATTTGGATTTGAAAGTCATGTATTTTTGGTATAATTCATTGAATCCTTCAATTAGTTCATTCATAGAACATTATTTATTAGTTTGGGATAGGCCATAAGTTTCTTCTAGAGCCATGAAGCACATGTTTGCTCTTTCCCCATCCGAAGAAGAGTCTTCATCTAAGGATGAGTTACTTTCATTCCAAGTAGCTTGAAGGATCTTCTTTTTATTCTTTTTATCCTTTTTAAATGTTTTGGTTTTAAGTAAAGGACAATCCTTTTTAACACGACCAGGTTTGTTACATTTGAAGCAAAGTGGTGTTTCAGTTTATTCCTTTTCTTTTGAAATTTTCCTCTTTTTATAAACTTTTTAAAATTTCTAATTAACATAGCCACATCTTCATCATCTTCACTATCTGATTCTTCTGAATCAGTAGTAGTTTTTAAGGCTATTAATTTTTTATTAGGTGATTTTTCATTTTCATTTTCTTTCATTTGAACTACATAAGATGTGGGATTACTAATTAGATTCTCAAGTGAGTATTTAGAGAGATCCTTAGCTTCTTCAATGGTTGTGGTCTTCTTTTCCCAATCGGGAGTAAGAAACCGTAGGATTTTCCTTACAAGTTCACTTTGAGAGAATTCCTTACCAAGAGATTGTAGGGTGTTGGTAATTTCATTAAATCTAGTGAACATTTCTCCAATGGTTTCATTTTGTTTCATTTTGAGCAATTCATATTTGTGTACTAACATGTTTATTTTGGTTTCTTTTACTTGATTGGTTCCTTCATGAATGACTTGTAAGATATGCTATGCCTCATGACAGGATTTACAATTTGAAATTCTATTAAATTGTTCTTGATTCACAACACAAAATAAAATATTCATTCCTTTTGCATTTAGTTGGGATAAGTTTTTTTCTTCATTAATCCATTCTCTATAAGATATGGAGTTTGAGGTGAATCCATTTACAATGATATCCCATAATTCAAAATTAATTGATTTTAGATAAATTATCATTTTACACTTCCAATAATTATAATTTATTCCATAAAAAAAAGGAGGCATATTTATGCTTTGACCTTCTACAATGTTATGGGATGATAATGAAGCCATGTAGTAGACGATTAGTCTATATCTAAATAACCTTACTCTGATACCAATTGTAGGATCCTTAGGCTTCACTAGAGAGGGGTGAATAGTGATTTAAACAATAATTTGCAAATTAAAGACTTATTTTACAATTTCAAGTAAATAGACAATAGCAAGGATTTGAAAGTTAAACTAATTCATACAAAAAAGAGGATGAGAGGGAATGAAAGGCATAAATAGATTTATTGTGGTTCGACCAAACCCCGGCCTAGTCCACTCCTCGAGATGTCCTCGAGAGTTTCCTTTAACTACTCAAAGTAAACACTTACTTGTTGGACAAATCCTTGTCTACACCTACGAATTGCGGAACCTTCTCCCAACTAGAGAATTTACACTGACTGCTTGATTACAAACCCATGATTCTTTCCCGCAAGTGCCAACCTCTTTGATGAGCTTTTGAACTGGAGGACTTGGAGAAAATTTGCTAAGAATGTGAATGGAACTTAAGCAAAGATAGTAAATGGAGTGAAAGAGGTTAGTAGTCCTTGATAAGGCTTAAGGGGTGATTAGAAGTCCTATTTATAGGATTAAGGAGGGAAAAATATGTGTCTAACGGTTAGTGTAACGGCTAGTTACTTCGGAAGACCAGCCATAGTTTGGAGGACCATTTTTCTTACACTAAGGCTTTTCACGGGCAAATCAGTATATCGAAATAACTTCGGTATACTAAAATCTTCTTATTCGGAATGCCGAAAACCTTTGGTGTGTCGTTTTAATCTCTGCTTCCATCCTTTGTCTTTTACATTTCGGTGTGCCGTGGGATATTTTGATTTTTCCTGATTCGGTATGTCGAAATTATGCAGAGTATCGATTTTCATCTTACACTTGATTATTACAAAATTCAAAAACCCCTTTTTCCATACGGTATACCGTTATATTCCGATATGTCCTTTTTACACCCTTTTTGAAATAATGAGTAACAATACAATTTTCACACTTAGTACAAAATGTTTCATAACTCCCTTTTGCCTTCTTCATTCCCGCCTCTATGATAATTCTCCTGTGTTTTTTAATACACCAATAATTCTCAAATCATTTCGTTAGAATATATTGGATTTCTTTCGTTATCATCAAAATCAACGTAAATTACTCATTTATTCCAACACAGCGGCCTCCTGCAAATGACCTCACTAACACAGCAACGACCTCTCTCTCTCTTGGCTCCTCTACAGCTCCCACGTCTCGCCAACACCAGCCCATATCCAAAGCCCCAACGCTGTCCACTTCAACCTTTTCCGGCCATCCACTTCACCACCTTCGGTGACCCAACGATCACAACCATTCCCTCTAAGCCTTGCACCATTTGCCTTGCGCCAGAGCATGTCTAGCCTCCCCTCTTGCTGAGCATTTCCCACACTCCCTTAGCCGTCCGACACCACCCACCACATCCGTCGTTGGCCAGAACCTCCATTTCCACTCCACAGCCACCAATACCACACCAGCCCAACATTACCTCATCAGACCTTCCACCAGTCACTCCACAACTCTCCGAACGCCGCCTACGTAGCCATCATGCGCCGACAGCCCGGAGAACGCCACCACGAGCCACCACTAGAGGGGACAACTCCCCCACTTGTAGGTAACCTTCTCCCTTGCTCCACAAGATTGTTTCCTTCCTATTTTTTTTGTCCGACATCTCTGTCTTGACATTTCACCTTCATCTTCTCCACCTCCGACGATGTTGGAATCCATCTCTGGTGACGTAGGTGGGTGGAGGGATCCACTCACGCACCCATGCATGCATTACATCCTTTGCATTCCACTTCGTCCCCTCGAGCCTTTGGAAGCCTTGGACTGCACCGCCAAAGCCTCAAGACGCCATTTGTAGGCGAGCTCGTCGGCGGAACCGAACTCTCGGTGAGCAAGACGGGTGGAAGCCTCCTGCTGGCTGCGACTCCTCTAAGCATCTAGGTACGTCCCCTTGCATTCCTTCATGTCTCCCATGTATCATATAGCGTCCATGCATCATTGCATTAGGGTCAAAGCAATGAAAAGCTTCTAGCTCTGTTCTGTCTCTGGCGGCGCACCTCGATTGCACGTGTGACCTACACTGTTTCACCAGGGACCAGACTGGCTAATGGGCTGAGCTCTTACACACTCTCCTCATTCATTTCTCCACCCCATATCCACGCATCCTGGGACCTAACCCAGGACATGCATTTATTCATGATAGTCTTCTCTAGGTCCCCATGCATGTAGTTAGCCATTAGCATCGTTGCGTTCCACCTAGGGGTGAGGCAAAGTTCGCTGGTTTGCTACCCTGTTCTGTCTCTAGAAAGTGCGTCCTGATTGCACAATGGACATGCGCGGGTCTACCAAGGACAGAGGAGGCAGCTGGCCTGAGCCCTTGCCCATTTGTTCCATCCATTTCTACACCGCATATCCATGCATCCCGACACTTGTACTTGCATCTCATGCACTTTTTTATCTACAGTAATCATGCTTACGACTTATACGGTATACCATCATGCATGATACATCACATTGCTCTCTCTAGTATTTTATATTTTATCACATACATCATTATATTTGCATATCAGTTATCCTTGCATTCTCTTCATGCACCATGGTAGAGGTTTTGCTTTAGATTCAGTGGAGTGTCAGTCTAGGAAGCAGTCTCTAGAGGTAGATAGCACTTAGGGTTCGCTAGTTTGTTAGCGCACTTCAGATCTGTGAAGAACTTTGCTATGTTTAGTAGCCAGATCTCTCTCGATGCCTTGGATTGGTGAGGGTTTCTTGGGTGACAAGAGGTGTTAAATAGCATCTGGTGTGGAATTTGGAGTGGTTCTGACAAGGTTGAGCATCAGAGTAGTGCAATGAATGTTGGTAAAAGCTGGTTGCACCTAGTCGCCTTATATTTTGGCGTGTCTAACAAAGAAGCTCGAGATGTTTTGTGACTCTAAGAGACACTGTTGTGAGTTGTGGTTGAGGATTTTATGTCCGGAAGGGACTCCCAACCTAGGATTTGTGGAGTTTGGCTCGGAAAGAGCTGTGTTTTGGTGTTGTTTAGGACCTTGTTGTGGTGAATTAGCCTTATAGAGCATAGATTTTCTTCCGTGGATTTTGAATTTTGGGTGACACCGTTGTGTTGGTGGTTTAGGGTTGTGAGATAAACATCTGAATTTGGTACCCTTGGTCTTTCACCTTGAGAATTTCAAAGACAAAATTTCTTTAAGGGGATTAGGATATAACGACCTAGTTTCTTACACAGCATTTAGGCCAGATATTTAATCTGGAATCTGGGTGTGTTAGACGTTGGAAATAATGCGTCTAATGTTAGAGGCGAGAAATCTTGTGTCTTACACCTACAATATTGATTTCTGGCCTTGTAAGTGTTAGATGCAACGTATAATGCGTCTTATGCTAGACACTTGACAAGCTGTGTATAACACTTGTAGATTTAGTCATTAAACGCATGCAAGTATGTGTCTTACATAAGATGCATGATCGACCACGTATAATGCTCTGAGTTTTGCTACTGCCTATATAGTGCAAGTTAGTGGTTTTTCAAGAAGATTTCTTCCCTTCGCCCTCCTCCTTCTCCTAACCTGGTGTGAGGCTGTCTTCGGTTGTTTTCTAGGTGCATGAGAGCTTGGGAGAGAGAAAGAAAAAAAGGTAAGGATAATTCTTAAGATTAATGCCCTCTTCTTGTTCTTCTTCTTCTTATTCTTCTTCTTCTCTTCTCTTTCTTGGGTGGCACCACTGATTCTAGGGCTTGTAGTGGTGTAGGTTGCTGCAGGCGTGATGGATGGTTAGAGAGTGTTCGAGGAGTGACCGATAGCTCGCAGGAAATATTGGATAGCCAATTGGCTCACTTCTTGGGTGCAAGGCACACACCCCTGTAGATGTCCTTAAGTTTTTCTTTTTGGGTAGTGATTTTTATGCATGACTGTGTGAGGATGTCCCTCTTCCTCTGTGTACTAGTTGCATGATGCTTAGGAGGGGTCAGAATGCATGGGCAAGGAGGACTTTGGCTAGTGTGAGATTTTAGTTGGTTGAACGCGAGGCTTGGTGCGTCCCACATAGGATGCCCAGAACTGTGCATCCAACACCTGTTTAGGTGATTTCAATGGTTTTTCCCTATTATGGTATGTTTAATTGTTTCAGAAATGATGCATGTTGCATGTTGTAGTGAATAGGTTTATTCCTACCTTATGGATGGGTTTCCTTGTTAATTTGATATCAATGCAGGTTAGTTGTGGGGATTTGAATCAAAACTAGGAACCCTAGGTTGTAGGATGCAGCCTAGGCTGGGCTGTGTCTAACATTAAACGCAGATTGTTCTATGTCTTACTTCCCAAGTACAGATTTAAATGCATGCACAAGTAAATGGTGGTTTTAATGGATTAGGGGATTGTTAGTAAGTTGTATGTAGGGTAATTAATGATGAATAATCATATCTTGATCCCCTTTAATGAAATAATTAGGATAAAGATTAGATTTAGAGTAGTTTTGGTAGGATTTTTAGGTTTGGTTTGTTAGACACAAGGATTCTTGCGTCTAACATTGGATGCATGAATCCATGCGTCCAATAAATTCAAGGTGAATAATTTAGTAAATAGTCATTATTTGAAGATAAAACAAAACTATATAACCTAGAAACACTAGGTTTACCCCTAAATGGTTTAGATAAATGATAAGGATTGCAAATTTTCCTAGGATTGATGATGTTTAGCCTTGTGGGTTGCTTGGAGCTATAAGGCTTTTGTTTTAGTCCTTGTATGAATCTCTTAGATTAGTTTCTGACCTAGATGGTGTGTTTTCCTTAGTTTTTGGTTTGGATTGGTTTCTATTTCAAAACAGTTTTTGTGTGTGAGTTCAAAAAGGTTTTTCAATGATTTCTGTGGAAAGTGTTGAATGTTTTAGATAATGGTTTCTCCCAAAGGCTTTAAAAACATAGTTTGAGTTGGTCATGTCTTGAGAAATGATTTAAAATATTTTGAGTTAGTTCCCAAAAGAGTTTGAAAAGAATTGCATATGCTTGGAAAGGTCTTTGAAAAGATTTTTCAATGTTTTCTATGTATGGTGAAACCAAGAGATCGAAGCAAGTGCTTGTCAGATCTTGGAGATTTGATACTCCTGGATTATCGTTCACGAGGTTGAGACTGAGGTCCATGGATCGAGGTATCGATTGGACTTAGATATCTGATACTCTGCTTGTTTCGGATGCCAAAGACCCACGATACTGATGGGACCCAAGTTATCATGGTAGTGGACTTAGGGGATATCAAACCTCTGATAGCTCTATGATACACCATGTAGTTCAAGTACTGAGGCTTTGTAGGAACCACGTAGCCGACAAACTATACCTACACGGGGTAGTGAGACCTTTGAGTGGTTGAGGACATGTTCTAAGTCGTGGTTGACAAGTTTTGAGTTCGAGAAGTGAGTCTCGTGACTGTAAGCTATGGTACCGTAGAACTCGGAGAATGGTAGACCCGGACTACCCTTGATGCCGGTGTTGGTTGAGTCTAAAGCTAAAGTCCCCAGGTGCTTGAGCACCAGGGGCATCTTAAGGACACATGTTGTGTTTGTATCTTGAGGACAGTGAGGCTGTGACCGAGGCAGTTGGACTCCTACGCGGGGTGGTCCACCACAACAATGTAGACACTATTGGTCACATTTCGGTAGACTACTTATTGCCATTTGCCAATGTCGATTGCTTGACGTCGAACAACACTACTTGTGAGGCTTATAAGCTGGGACAGATAGTTGCTACTATCCGTGGCAGTGCAGTGGGTTCAGGGACCTTGTTTCTAATGATGCTTGTGGTTAGTTTTTGTTGAGACCTAGTGGTGTTCGTCCGTGAGTGGCGATGCGACCTTATGTGGTTTTTGCCCATGAACGACGATATGGCCTTGTGTGGTTTTCGTCCATGAGTTGTGATATGGTTTCGTGTGGTTTTCACCCTTGAATAACATTGAGATTTGAAATAAGGATTTTGTGTCATCCGATATGGCTTTGTGTGATTTTCACCCCTAAGTGGCGTTACAGTTTTGTGTGATTTTCGCCCATAAGTGGCATTATAGTTTTGTGTGGTTTTTGCCTATGAGTGGTATTGTATATTTGTGTGGTTCTCACCCATGAGTAGCGTTGTGGCTTTAGGAATCAGAAATCGTACTGGTTTTCGAAGTATAGTTTCTATATGGCTTTTGAATAGAGATTTTGTGTTAATGTGGCACTTTGGTGCAATTATGTACTTGATTTGGCAAGTGTGGCCATCTCAAGTAATGCATGAAGGTTTTATAATTATGCACATGATTTTGAAAGGAATGAAAGAAAACGGTTTTTTTTGGAAAGACATGATTATGATTTTGAAAAGAAAAGGAAAAGAATGTTTTTCAATTGCATGATTTTCAAAGGACGTGTGCTTGCTGGGCAACAACATACTGCTTTGTATGGTGTGGCAGCATCGAGGAGAGATGCTAGTGTTGTGTGCGTGCGTTAGGTGGGGTGTGTGCTGAATGACATTTTAGTGGTCACTCACGTATGCTTGTTGGTCACTTAGCCTTGTTAGTAAAGAAGAAGGATGGGGATTGGAAGTTGTGTATTGATTACAGGGAATTAAATAACAACACCATTAATGATGTTTATCCTATGCCCATAATTGATGAATTATTAGATGAGTTAGGACATGCTAGTTGGTTCTCTATGATGAACCTACGTTCTTGGTATCATCAAATAATGATGGTTGAAGAGGATGTGCGCAAAACAGTTTTCTAAACTCATAATGGCCATTTATGAGTTTCTTGTAATGCCTTTTAGATTGTGTAATGCTCCAGCAACCTTCTAATCCCTTATGAATGATATTTTCAGACCAATACTAAGGAAGTATGTGTTGATTTTCTTTGATGATGTACTAGTTTACAACAGTAGCTTGGATGAGCATGTGGCACACTTGCATTCAGTACTTGAGGTATTACAGGAACATCAAATGTTTGTGAAGAGAAGCAAATGCTAGTTTGGAGTGCAAAAGATTACTTACTTGGGACATATAATTAGTATTGTTGGGGTTGAAGTGAAGCCAGAGACATCCAAGCTATGGTTAATTGGCCTACATCCACTACTATAAAGTCTTTAAGAGGATTTTTGTGCCTCTTAGGTTATTACATGTAACAACCCTCAAGTCGCTATCACTAAACTTAGCTACAAATTTTCACTTAATTATTTATTTTATCTTTATTATTAGCCAACAATTACACTATAATACAACTAAGACTAAGTACTTTCAATAGTAAAATAAAACCACTAAATAACAGAAATAAAACTAAATTAACACTCACTTGGATCCCTTATGTGTGGCGGTGTGACCCTTCCTATATGCACTAGCAACCAACAATTACTGTCCTGCACCTGCTAAATACACAAAACAAAGCACACGTGAGTGGCCACTCAATGGTCACCTAGCACGCACCCCACCAACAACTCGGCAAACTATGCCAAGGACAACCAAGCACAGGCATCACACTCGGATGCTGCTAAACCAAAACGGCCCAGCACACAAGCATTGACATCTCTTTTGGATGCCACAACACCAAACCAGATAATCTACCACTACCCTGCAGACCACACAACCACAAAATCATGCCTTTAAATTCATTTGTTTCTTTTCCTTTTCAAAATCATATGTGTGCACTTTTAAAACTTTTTATGCATGCTTGAGAAAGCTACTCTCGCCATCTCAAGCCCAAAATCACATCAAAGCACAACTACAGAGACTTTGCTCTACACAACATGGTCCCCTCTGGATCCAAGCACAAAACCAAGCTACGGAGCCTCTGCTCCCAAACCAAGGAGCCACCGCTCCCAAAACACTACGCCTCAACAAGTGCCAAAGCCACGACTTCCACTAGACCCAGAGCCTAATTTCTTGAACCAGGACTCCGCACAAACACAACCACAAGCACAAACAGTGTGTTGAACTGTCCGGCACCAAGCAGACAACATTGGCTATAAGCAGTCCACCGAGGAGCGACCACAGTGGCTGCACTGTCACGATGTGCCACCCTGTGTAAGAGTCGCGTCATCTCGTGATTCTCCCACCTGGAGAACCCTCAACAAAGTCAACCACTCCTAGGAAGGTAGTCCTGTCTCTCAAGACACTACCAGCTACGGAGAGGGCGTCCCACCCGCACTGGCCACCATAGGGTACTCCTCCTCACGGCGTCCTCCACAAGGTGCTCAAGAAGGAATCTCATACCTCCACACCTGACAACACCCGAGCCTCAGTGCTCACAGCGACATCAGGAGTATCATATCTCCCTGTCATGTCATGAAACACCTCAACTCGTGGACCACAACCCTAGCCTCGAAACGACAGTCAAGGAGTGTCATACCTCTAAAATCCAGAAACAGAAAGCATCGGAAAACCTTTCCAAAATCATTTCCAAAACTGTACTTTTCTCTTTCCAAAACTCTCTTTTAGAAAACCTTTTCAAAAACCATTAAATACCTTTAAAATTCAAGAAATATTGTGCCCAACAGCGACACGAAACCAAAGGCCAAAAAACCACAAACAAAACACAGCCTCAACAGCTCTCCTATCAAGTCCAGGTAAAAACACATTGGGAGCATCTAGGTTCACTAGCACCACACTCAACCCATGACCATGACCCAAGAAAACACCAACAAAAACGTCTTATAAGTGCCAAATCCACCTAGAAGACACCACAACAAAGCAGACACAACCAAAACTATACGCACTGACACCAAGTGTAAGACACCTACTGCCTCGTGTCCCTCGAAAGCATAGCTAGATCAATTTAAACACTAGGGACAGTGTCATGGAATACTCCATTCAGTGCACCGCACACAAAACCACACAAGCGCTAGACCTAGGGATGCTATCATTTTCCCTAAAGTTTAATCTAAACCATTTTGGGAAAGAACCTATTATTTCTAAATCATTTCATCTTTTATTCTACCTACACGCGAGGTGGAATCTTACTAATTTGTTTTAGGCAACCCCTAGACCATTCTAATGATTATCCTAATCATTTATGCCATTATATTTATCTATCCAAGATTAATATATATATACACACACACACATATTGTCACGCCCCAAATTTTCCACAATAATTTAAACAAATTAAATTACGGAAAAACTAAAGCTAAACAGTAAAATATCAAACCACCAGGAACCTGTGTGTGCGGCTAGCAGACTCCAGACTACATGCACTACGCTAAACCAATCGCATGCCTGCACCTGCGAACAAAACCACAAGGAAAACGCATGAGTGACCAAAGTCACCCAGTACGCACCCTACGAAA
>JAMKQA010062743.1:0-19942 GCA_024699735.1 Posidonia australis
TGCCTAGAGAGCCTTTAACATAGGAAAGGACCGGTAAAGTTCTACTCCAGTGCATCTTCCTTGGCTCATGCATAAACTGACTCAGCAGACTAACAACATATGAAATGTCAAGCCGAGTAACTGACAGATAAATAATCTTGCTAATTAGCCTCCTATACTTGTTGGGATCATCCAATAACTTAGAGTTGATATTCCAAAGTGGAGGTGACTGTTCAATAGGAGTGTTTTCTGTTTTGTACCCCAACTGTCCTGTCTCTTGGAGTAGATCAAGAACATATTTCCTTTGAGACAACATCATTTTTCTATTTACATAAGCAAATTCAATACCAAGAAAGTACCTTAGTTGCGTCAAATCTTTAATGGTAAAATGAGCAGCAATAAATTCTTTCACTTCTTTGATACCTCCTTGGTCACTATCTGTCACCAAAATGTCATCTACATAGACCACCAGAAATACACATCCCTGCTCAGATTTCCTGTAGAAAACTGAATGATCTACAACATATTCTTTGAATTCTGCTTTCAGTACTACTTGGTAGAATTTTTCGAACCATGCTCTGAGACTCTGTTTGAGGCCGTAGATTGCCTTTTTGAGCATACAGACTCGTTCTTCCCTTGAACAACATACCCTGAAGGTTGCTCCATAAGCATAGTCTCTGTGAGATCGCCATACAAAAAAGTATTTTTGACATCAAGTTAACATAACTCTCAGGAATTGTTGATAGCCACCGAGAGAATTATCCTTATGAAGTTAAATTGAGCTACTGGAGAGAATGTTTGATCATAGTCAATGCCATAGGTTTGAGTAAACTCCCTGGCAACCAGTCTAATTTTGTACTGATCAACAGTGCCATCTGCTTTGTATTTGACAGTGTAAACCCAACGATAGGTGACTATATGAGTTCCTACAGGTCGGGTCATTAATTCCTGAGTGCCATGGACAGTCAATGTAACTACCTCCTCATCCATTGCTGTCTTTCATTGCGGAAGTAAAAGTGTTTCCTGATGATTCTTGGGAATAGACTCAGTGCAAAGTGACAAGGCAAACGTACACAACTGTCGATGTAAAGAATCATAGGTAATGAAATTAGAAATGGGATGAGCAGTGGAGGAACGACTACCTTTTCTCAATGTAATAGGCAAGTATAGGTCACTAGGAGATGGATCTGCATTAGAGGAGGCGGTTGGTTCTGTCGTTGATGGAGTTGGCGACCTCTGGTGATGTCGATATACCTGCAAGGGGGTGGATTGCCTGGGATTGGAGAAACAACAGTGGGTAAAGGAACAAACTCAACAATTGACTCCTTGTCAACACCAGAGTCACCATTGTATGTTACAGACTCAAAAAAAGTAATATCGGCAGACACAAGATATCTACCAGAGGAAGGATGAAAACACTGATATCCTTGTTGAATTCTGGAATATCCTACAAAAACACACTTAATTGTTCTAGGAGAGAGTTTATCTAGTCCAAGTGAGAGGTCCTGAACAAAAGCTACACAACCAAAAACCCTAGGAAGTAAAGAAAACAAGTGGACATCCTTATGAAGACGACGAAGGGGAATCTCACTTCCAAGAGGAGTAGAAGGTATTCTATTAATAAGATAAGTGACAGTTAAAACTGCATCAGACCACAAGTGTTTGGATACCTTCATATGGAACATGATGGTACGTGTAACATCAAGAATGTGTCTGTGCTTTTTTTCTGCCACCTTGTTTTGCTGAGAAGTATGAGGACGCGTGGTTTGATGTCGAATGCCTACAGATGCACAATAATATTCAACCTTGTTCTGTATAAATTTCAAAACATTATCAGTATGTAAACATTTGATAATAATTTCAAATTGATTTTTTATTTCAGAAACAAAGGTTTTGAGTACATCAAAAATATGACTCCTGTCTTTCAACAAATATACTCAAGATACTCTCGAAAAATTATTAATAAAAGTAATATAATACCGATGACCTACACAAACGGGACTCTGGAAAGACCTTAGATGTCACAATGTACTAACTCAAATAAGGAAGTGTGACCATGCTTGCTTGGGGATCTGGCACGGAGTCGCGCTAGAGGGAGGATGCCACAATCATGTTAGGGTGGTGAAGGCGTAAGATAGGATAAAAGTGAAAAAGAGAAGTCGCCATCTAGTCTTTTAAGAAAAAGATGAGGAAAACCATAAATAAATCATAAAAGATGAATGCATGAGATGTAAATATGAATGTCAGATGTCTACAAACTAGAGGATTGGTAAGGATTCTTATTACGCACGGGATAGGTGTTAGGCACTCTCGTACGTCTGAGAAACTTAGTCTTTTTAGTCTAATTCGTCTGCTAGAGGCTGAATGAGTGTTTGTTAAGCTTAGATTGTGCTCTAATCATGTTAATGTGAATGTCAAGTCGAGATTAGATGGATTTGCAAGATGGTATGCAAAAACTGTAAAGAAATCCACATGAAATATTGTAATCATGAAAAACGACACGATAAAGAAAATCACATGAAATAACAAGATTTTTGACGAGAATGGTTTGGAAAATCATACAGGCCTTAAGAAAGTCAAAAATGCAATCAATTCAGGTCATCGGAATCATGGAAAGCATCGTGGAAATCAAGACAAAAAAACTGCAAAGAACTCTATGTAAAGAGGTAAACTGTGACATGTGAAGGAATTCACATAAAATGACGACGTTTTTGGAAAGAACGCTCTGAAAAATCACACCGACGTCAAAAGCATCAAAAATGCAATGGATTTATCATTAGAATCGTGAAAAACATCACAGAAACCTGAACAGAAAAATTGCAAAGAAATCTACATAAAACAGGCAAACGACAACATGTGAAGAAAATCACATAAAATGACAGTATTTTTGGAAAGAATGCTCGAAAAAACCATACTGATATCAAAAAGATAAAAAGTGGAACCAACTCAAGTCATTGGAATTATAGAAAAAGTCATGAAAATAAAAAAGGAGAAACAATCCACAAGTGGGTCAATGTGGGTCTTTTAGTCAGTCAGTGTCTACCCTTAGGTAATGAAATCTAAATCAAATCGAATGACTTAGATAAAAGGTGCTGTGGAATGACTTAGATAAAGATTATGCATGATTTAATGCAAGAAATAACATGCATGTGCATGAATTGGTGGCATAAGGACAATTTGGTTATTTCAATGATTAGATATGATAAATACATGTATGGGGATAATGCATGGTCTGAGATATGCCAAAATGTATGTGAAATGCCAAGAAAATGTTATTTACAAGAAAGTATGCAAAGGATAAGGTCTTAAAAACAATAAAACGATGTAAACATAGTAACAGACATGATCAGGGATTAAAATGTAAAATTCACAAAAAGAGAGAATTTGGATTAAAGTATATTCAATGACTTCTATTCTAATATGTAGATGATGTATCAAATGATAATGTGGCATTGAGATGTGTGAAAACGATACTTTGATAATTTCCTGAAAACTCAAGGTCTAATGTGCAAAATTTTGACATAAGTGCAAATATGATTAAAATATGAAACTAAAGATCATTTCACAGTGCAAACATAATTTTTAAATGAAATCTATGGTTAAGTGCTACATATGAAATGCAATAAAAGGAAAATATTAAAAATATGTGAGAAAACAATTAAAATACTAAATGATGTATTTAAAATTAGTTTAAAGGTCTGGATGTAAATTTCTTGTTTTCAAGGATTGTATATTAAGAACTGAGGGGCCAAAATGTAAAATTATAGGACTTAAATGTGATAAAAACTAAACTTTTATGATGATCAGTGTAATTATAAAGTTTCTTAGGGTCAGATGCAAATTTTACAAGAAAATTCATTTTTAAATGTTCTAGGGGCTTAGTGCAAAATCTCAGGACTTAATTATAAAGAAAACATGAATACAATGGTCTAAATGTGAAGAAACAATCATTTACAGGACTAAAAATGAAATTAAAATGAAACAAGGTAAAGAATGCAATAATTACAGTAAAACTAAACAAATACAATTTAAATTGAAACTACAGGGGTCAAAGAGGAAAAGATCTAGGACCTAATTGTAACATTTAAACTAATTAAAAGACTTTTAAATAAAACTAAAAAAAACTAACAGTCATCGCCAACGATTCGAAGATCGTCAGCGATGACGGCCTGGGAGGTTCATTGGAGCCCTCTCGGTGGCTGATTGGCGATCAGAAGAGTGGAGAAATTGGAGGAGACGACAGGGAGGAGATCCAACGGCTCGGATGCTTCTTTCATTGGCTGAAACGGTGGGTCGACGTCACTCCCGACCGTTCTTCTCCATCGGTGGCGAACTTCGCAGGCGGCAGTCCTATTGGCGTCCAAGTGGCGAACGAAGGATCCAGTGAGCTTGCAGGAGGCGCGGCGGAGCTTTTCAGAACGTTGGGCACCACCATGGCGACCTAGGGCGCACCACCCATCTCAGGCTCTGGCGACAGTTGCTGACGACGGCTGGGACGGCGTGGCAATGGTAGAGGCGTTCGAGCGGCGATCGGGGAACGTTAGGTGGACCATATGAGAGCTTTCAGAGGCGTCAGTCTGATCGAGGCGCGGTTGGTGTACTCAAGGGGTCTCGACGGCGGTTGACAGCGGTCGTAGGGCCAACAACGAGGGTTCTAGTCGTAGGTGGCCAACTGAACTCTTCCTGAGCAATGGAAGCTCTGGAGAGAGGAAGAGGGAAGGGAGGCTCCAGTAGCCTCCTTCCAATCCAGGAGGTTAGCGACCTCGTCAGTGGTGGTGAACCCTCCACCGGAGGCGGAGACGACGACCACTGGGCCTGCCCGCTCTAGCAAACCACGATTAAAAACTAAAAGGAGCCTTCTAAACCTAAAGAGGCACGATTTAAAATTAAAAGGGAAGAGATTACCTGGCTAGAGGTTATTGTCTGTCCCGACGAAGCTTGACAGCAGTGCTTCGGCGGATGTTCTAGTGACAACGGTCGGGGTTTCTGGGCCGCAATCGGATTGGGGGAAGGCTTTGGATCGTGGGAAAATGGCTGGGTTCTTGAGGGTTTTAGTGTTGGGGGCTTTTTGGGGGCTGATGCGCGTTTGAAGAGGAGGATTAGAAGTCGACCCCTTCCTTAGTCGACGGCAGGGTGTTTTAAACTCCGACGGTCTCTTCTCCAGTCGTTAATCCTCCTCTAGTGGATGGACGCTGTTGGATCGACGTGAGCTGGAGGGGAGAATCATTGGAGATCCCAAGAGTCAAGAGATCTACGTCAGAGATCTCGGGGTGATCGTTGGAGATGTCGTCGGAGAATCAGGGGTCGTCGGAATTATTTTTTGCTTAGCTAAGTCTTTGATTGGGGGATGCAAATAGGGTATTGGCTGCTAATGGGCATGGCAATTGGACTTTGTTTTAGGGTTTTTTCTGGTTTTTGTTTTTGAGATTTTTTTAGGGATTTTAGGGTTTTGATTTTAAGTTTTAATTTGGATTTTATGATTTTATCTAAATTCTTGATTTTGTGATTTGTGGTTTAATTAATTGGTTTTGAATTAGGGTTTTTTTAGGGTTTTAATTACTTTGGGGTTTTTAGGGTTATAGGTTTTTGGATTTTAATTAGGATTTTGAATTTAATTAAGTTTTTTTGGATTTTAATTATGGATTTTAGTTTAATTTGGATTTTTGTGTTTTAATTAGAGTTTTAATTTAGGGATTTTAGATTTTGATTAAGGTTTTTAGTTTAATTAGGGTTTTTTGGATTTTAATTAGGGTTTTGAGTTTTAATTAGGGTTTTTGTGTTTTAATTAGGGTTTTGAGTTTAATTTAGGGGTTTTGGATTTTAATTAGGGTTTTAGGTTTAATTAATTAGAGTTTTTTTGAACTTAAGTGGATTAAAGTTTTGTGTTTGTGTTTTAATTTAGATTTAATTAGTTTTTTTACTTGATTTATTTAGGGATTTAGTTTAAATTGTGGTTTAATTGGTTTTTATTAGGACTTTGACTTAGATTTTGGCTTCATTGATTTTGCTTGGTTTTTGTTTGGATTAGGGTTTCTTTTTAGTTATATTTAATTTTTCAATGGATTTTATTAAGTTTTACTTGATTAGAGTTTTATTTTGGATTTTAAATGGTTTGAATGGATTTTGACTTTAATTACGGTTTTTACTTGATTAATTGGATTTTAAGTGGATTTAAGTGAATTTTATTTAATTTTGACTTTAATTGGGTTTTTTGTTTGATTAATTTGGATTTTAAGTGGTTTAAATGAATTTTATTTGGTTTTAATTCTTAATTATTGTTTTTTTGCTTTGATTATGTCTGAGTGGACTTGTGTGGGCCTGAATGGGCTTGTGTGGGCTTGAGTGGGTTTGATGGTTTTGGTAGAGTTAGGGTTTAGGGTTTAGGTTTGAAAATTGAGGTTTTGATGGTCGCAACCTGAGCATCTTTCCAGAGGTGTCGCTGCCAAGTGACTGCAAAATCGAGGTGTCTACAGGTAGAATTGGACACAAGACACAACTGGTGAAAGGAAGTACGATAGTGCTTTCTTAAATGTCACGACTCACACTCAAACTGTGAGACAGTAACCTAAGGTAAGGCTTGCTGAAGTTTCCTGTGAGAAGGATAACCTAGTCGGTAGTGCCACAATGAAGACGGCTTAGAGGTGGACGCAACAGAGGCTAACCTTTGTGGTATCTCGTCATTGATCAGTATGTATACGTCATTTCCATGCTTACGGTCTAAACCAATCTTCCTCCCTATCCGTAAATCCTGGGAAAAATGTTACAGAACAACGCAAATTGTTTGGTAATGACACTTAGAGAAAGCAAATTCATAGGAAAGTTAGGTACATATAAGACTCTATCAAGGAAGATCTGGGAAGAGGCCTGTACAACCCTTTTAGACATTGAATAAGATCTACAATTAGCAATTGCTACAGACTTAATATCACATAACTGAGAAATACGGGTAAAAATATCTTTTGTACCTGACATATGGGAGGATGCATCAGAATCAATTATCCAAGAGGAGTTCTTGGAAGTTAGGAGAGCACTAGTATCTATGGAAGTGGAATAGGAGGAAGTGACGGTGGAATCAGTGGTCTGTAGTTATAAGAGTTGGTCATAATCAGTCTGTGAAATGGTGACTGTCTGTTCCTCACTGGTAGGCTGAGTTGGTGGAGATTCTGTAGTAACATGTGCAGATGAGGAAGAAGACGGCTGTCCATGCAAATCCCAACATCTTTTAATGCGATGTCTTGTCCTACCACAATGGGTACATCGAGACCGTCCTTCAGTCTCGTAACGACCACGACCATGGGAATTACCACGTCCTCTCCCCTAGTGGCTGTCATAGCAGGCTGCTTGGAGACTGAAGATGGAGTAAATGTGGATATGCGTACAACTCTAGCAAAAGTAAATTGTAGGCTTGGAACACTGTCTGCCCTCAGAATGTGACTTCTGATCTGAGAACTGAGGTCAGGAGATAAACTGAAAAGGTAAATGGCCACTGCGAACTTCTCTCGATACTGTCTCATCTATGTAATATCTGTCGTCAGGGGTTGATGGATTTCAAGTTCATCCAATAAAGATCGTAGAAAGGCAAAGTGATTTAGAACAGAGTGATCCTTTTGACGAATAGTGAACAACTGTTTGTACAACTCAAAAATTTGAGAGATGTTTTTCTTATAACCATTGGTGAGACAGAGAGTGTCTCAAATCTTCTTAGTTGGTTTCAACATCATAATTCCTCGAGCCATAGAAGGTTCCATACTATTGACTATTCAAGAGACGATGGCAGCATCATCAGCAAACTAATCTTCATATGAGGTATCTTTACTATCTGAAGGAGGTTTGGTGAGTTGATCTAGTTTGTGATGTATAATAATATAGGTCTCGAAACTTTGTGTCCATAATAAATAATTCTTGTCGCTTAATTTCTCAGATGTATCATTAATGTTGCGTTTGGTACATTGGAATGAAAATAGATAGGAATGAAATGAACTCTGGAATAGAATTTAGAATGGAATGGAATGGAATGGATTTATTCCATTCCTGTGTTTGGTATGTAATGGAATTGCAGAATGGAATTGACAAACAATTCCTTTCTAATATTTGATACATAAGAACAAAATCGAAATAGAAATATAAAATTTGGAAGATTAACAACTACATATTAACAAAAATATTCTATCAATTTGGAAAAAAAATTAAAACAATTCTTTTCTATACACACTACATTATACATATACACATAAAAGTTTTAATATAGATAATTTTTTTTAAATTAACATTAACAAAGATAATCCTTTCTAAATTAACATTAACAAAATATTCTTGGTAGAATAAAAAAATTTTGTAGGAAAAGAAGACAATAAAAAATATCAATATTCTTTGTAAAAAAAATACATACACAAAAAAAAAGGGGAAAAGAAGACGAAAAAGCAAAAAAATACAGAAAAGAGATGGTTGTAGAAGAGAGAAGGTCGTAGAGGAAGAAGGAGGGCTTCCAAGGAGGAAGAGAGTGATTAGACATGGAAATCAGTCGGTCCGACCCAGCCCATGCCAACCACAGCCTCGGCCTGTCTAGCCCAGCACTGGGTTTGGCCAGGCTAGGCACACCGTGGGTCGTGCCAAGCCTATGTGTTAGGCTCTCGTAGGCCCGTCCGTAGAATAGGTTCATTTTGACCCGTAAATGAAGATCCAGAATTTTTTAAAAAAAAGAAGGGCTAGGGCCAGTGGGTTCGAAATAAAAAAAAAGTATTCGTAGAGTTCCTCAAGAATGTTACCATGCAATGATGTAAAACATTTTATGTATTTTTTTTATTTTTTATGTATTTTTTAATTTTTTTTAATGTATTAAAAAATACTTTTTTTTATTAATAACAAATTTTAATTTTAAAATTTAAATTTTGACCCAATGGACCAGACCGACCCAGCCTGGCTCATCGACAGGCCATGGGCCGTGTCTGGCCATGGTCTATTAAAAGAGGCTCGATCCAGCCTGTGGGCTGGCCTGGCATGGTCCAGGCCCAAGAGGGCCCTTACTTTTTTGGGCCAGGTCGGCCCAATTAGGCCCACATTCCATGACTAAGGGTGACAGACGTCGGGAACACGCTATGGAGGAGGAGGGATAGCTGCGGAGAAGGAGGAACGACCGTAAAGGAGGATACACGACGTTTTTAGGATGATTCTCAACGGAATGGGAATCAAATTCCTTATCTCTCAGGAAGGAATGAAAATTCCATGTTCGATGGGAATTTGATTTCCAAGGAAATTTCATTTCCATGCCTATTCCAAAGATTTTTTTGTACCAAACATTGGAATGGAATTCTCTCATTCCATTCCAGTCCATTCCTGTGTTCATTCCAACGTACCAAACGTTACCTAATATTCTTTACGAGATTCTCATAAGTGGCTATGATGAAAAAAAATAAAAATATATAAGGTCTGAAATTTCAGGAAATAGGAGAGAAAGACAAACAATCGTGGAAAAGCTTAACACATGGCCTAGAGGAGAAACGGGAGAAGCAACAGGGCTGAATAACCCACTCTGACGGGATTAAGGGCTTACCGAAACCTTAGTTTCCACCATCGACGGCGGCAGGGGAGGAAGGAGCCGTCGGTGGGTGAAATGAAGGTTGTTGGCGTGAAAGAAGAAAGTTGCTGGGTAGCAGGGAGAACCGATGGTTGCAGCGGCGACGACGGGCCCCGGTGGCAGTAGGTGGCAAGGTTGTTAGGGTTTAGGTCAGAGAATCTGGTTGCTTTGGTATCATGTTGAAGTTAGAGATAAAAAGAGAGATATTCTCATTAGATAGAATGAGTTACATATTTATAGGATATCTAACTAAACGGATATCTAATTACTTAATAAACCAAATGGACATAAAACTATAACTCTAACCATTATATTGTTGAACAAGTCTTAGAATTCCAGAAATTAAAAAAAAATCCTGAACTATCACAGTTGCACAAATTCAAATTTTGGAATTGGACTATAATATCATATAGAAAAATTGATCCTAGGGCGGCAGCTAGTGCATCAAGTGGATGGGTACAGACTTAAGGAATAAAAAGAAATAAGTTTTGGATTTTATGCAGATTTAATTTGCCCATGCTTCTTGTTGTATATATTATTAATTGTTACAATAATTTGCAGCTGTCCCTTGTTTGGATAATTGCATTCGCCCAAGTAATTGGATTCTGTGGGAAACTAACATGATTTTGGGTTGCACATCTAATTTACACAAAAGTGTACCGTAATTCCACTTGGATCTGCATAGCCACATTTAGAGATGGTTTCAAATGCAAGCCATAACTATTTCGGTACCAACATTGTTGTCAAAGTGTGCCTCATCATCATCATTTTTTTTTTGGCATGCAGGGTAGTACACCTCCAGTAAGCCCTACAGAATCTGAAAACTCAACAAATGAAGCAGAAATATCTGGTCATTGATGGTTGTTATTTACTTATGATTCTTTTTTGTTTCATTTTCTCCTGTAAGTAGTTGATTGTCGTATACGATCAGGTAGTTGTAAATCCAAATTCCAATATTCTGATTTCAGCTTCACCGGCACAAACAAGAGGTAAAGGTTTGTTGTGGCATGCAGGTAAATGTTTAGTATAATGTTTGCCAATAATATCAGCTGTTTAGTAATCATCTCTGAAATTTTACAGTTCCAAATATGGCATACTCTGTTCGTGAATCGAATCCAAGGAAGATGATCTATCAGGGTCTGGTCCCTACTAACTGCATTAAACTCTTTATTTCATTCATCTACGTTTCTTCCGTTCAATGGCTTATGTAGTCTGCTATTAATCTTTTCCCCCATTTGACATAATTTTTCCTTCTATCTCAAAGATTGTTCTCCTTTTTCACTACCATATCTCCTAATGGTGGAACCACTGGAACAACAAATTGCATTCGGCGTATGTTATGATCTGAGGACATGTTTGTTAACTTGAGAGAATCTTGTGGAGGCTAACGAGTTCACAAGTTGATTGATAATTCATGATCCAGATCATTGAGTAGTTATTAGAGAATATTATCAGTATATTATGTTGGAGAATTGTTCCTTATATGATTTAAACAGGAAATGGTTTGTGTAAGTGTCTATAGTAAAATTTTCCTGTAGGCATCTTATTTATTTTAGTTTTCTGTTTTTTAAAATAAAATTTAATTATATAATTAGTTAATCTATAATATAATCTACTATGGTTCCATCTTAATTTGAATTATATTCACTATTAATTTTTAATCTAAAATTTAACGGTTAGAATTTAACAAAATATGTATTTTTCCTATTTTGTAAGTAAACTACATAAGTATATTTTGAATTGAAGTTCAAATCAAATAATGGGTAATATGTCTTATTATTTTTCCTATTTTGTGGATATGAGACTCATAAGTATTTTGAATTTTAAATTATAAAATAATTTATGTAGTTTAGATGGATTTGAGTTCCATTTATATGGATGATTTTCTTTTAATCTAAATTCAAACTTACATAATTCATATGATAATATAGATATATTGAATCATAGAGATTTAAAACAATTAAATATTAATTCATGATGAGGGAAAGTAAGAATAAGATGTATGTAATTGCAAGATGTAGTTTTGTTGTGTAGTTGTAGATCATACAATTGGAGTTGGAAATTGTGTGATCCAATAGGTGATTTCGATATTTTTAAACGTTCTAGAGAGATCGAATGAGTCTAATTGGTGAGATTTTACTTCATATACATAGATCTGAGAGATCAATGTGAAAGCATGTAGAAAATATCAATTCTTTGTGCAAAGGTTTAATTCTTCATAAGTTCAAGAAGAAGATTGTAGATTCGGACTTCAAAATAAAGATTGTAAAGGAGATTTGGAACTTCTTAGAGAAGTAATATAAGGATAATGAGACTATGGTTAAAATTTCAGGATTGTAAGTTTAAGAAGGATAAACTTATGCTTCAACAAGTCAAGGACTTCTTGTAGATCAGTTAGAAGATGGTTGAAGACAAGATGAAGCTTCCAGAAAGGTATCTGATTGGGTACATTTTGAGTAAACTACTAGCAAGTTAGATTCACTTCATCATTGATATTTATCGCAAGAAGATAGAAATCAAGTTGAATATAAGTTGAATGATATATTGCTATTTATTAGGATTGAGGATGAAGCTAAGTAGAGGGCAAAGCATAATGTGATTGTCAAGTAGTAACTACTATAAATGTTGTTTCTTTGGTTGAATATAAGATAGATAAGGGACCAAATCGTAATATCAAAGGCAAGAGGTCTGTGTTGAATTAGAAGAAAAAGAAGGCAAGCATTTGGCTTTTATTAATGAAATAAAATTTGATTATATTAGAATATGGAAGTGCTTAGTTATGTGTTGAATCAGAAGAAAAAGTAGCCAAGCGTTCACAAGTTGATTCATAATTCATGATCTAGACCATTATGGGTAGTTACTGGAGAATATTATTAGTATATTATGTTGGAGAGAATTATACAAATAGGAACATTTCGGACATCCACATTTGTTGGTGTTTGACAAAAATAGTATTTGAGTGGATGTCTGTTGCGATGTAAATCTGTTTTCAATCTTTAAATCTTAAATGGTTCGATCTCGATAGTTTCTTTCTTTGCAAAATACTAATCACGAAATTTATTTCTATTTAAATTAAGAGAGATAATTATAGTATCTCTTTATTAATAAGAAGGGGAAAACTCATATCTTTCCTATCAATGAAGGATAAATTCATTTCTTTATATATACATAATATGAGATATTAGAGAGAGGTCTTCATAAAAGTTTCTTGTATATGATTATGTAAATCTTTTTTATTTTAAAGGACAAGAAAGAAGTGATTATACAATTTTTTGGAGAACGAAAAGGAAACTAATCATGCACTTCGAGAAGATCAAAGACTTTGTTATTTGTCTACGAGGAATAAACATGAAGGTATTTCAACGGTAGCTTTTTTGTAGTTGATTACGCATGCACGCATCATGACTCTTCCTTGGTAGTATCTGGAGTGATTCGATTATAATTCGTTACATTGTGGGAGTCGAATAATGCTTTAAGCGTCAGCGTTTCATAATACTCCAGTAGAATACGTAGATAGTCTTCTACATTAAAATGATTTTTTGTCATATATGAATAAAATCTTTTCATATTCTTTGGAAAAATTATTTCTACATAGATCCTGTTTTATATATTATTATGTTTTTATTATAATTAGTGGTAATAATTTATCAACGTGCATAAGTCAAGCAAATAAATACAATGGCAACAATTCAACATACACAATGTTTTTTTTTTTTGTTAACGGCAAACTATTTGATATATTTCCCAAGGGTAAAATCCTCCCTGGGAGATCAAAAAGATACAGAGTTTTGCTAACAAGTAAGACATAAGTGGAATACATATATTCCACAAATTAAAGCAGCCAACACAGGCCAACAATAAAGAAGTATTGTTTGCAAATAGTCTATAATCAAAAAAGACTAACAGAAAGTTAATCAACAGATGGATGATCCTCTCATGTGGTTGGATCTTGCTGCGGAGTGTTAGTATTTCCACTGAAGAATATCTCAATGGCTGGAGAATCATTTTTTTTAGGCGGTTAGACAGAGATGATGGAGCAGGGAGCATTTGCTTTGTCAAAACCTGTAACCAAAGCATCTATCTAACTATGAAAAAGAGTACAAATTTCAAGTGTGTATAATTTAGGGTTCTTAAGATGTCCTCTAAAAATTCGATTATTTCTTTTCTTCCAAATAATCTAAAAAATGACTTGAATCAAAGTGCTGTGGTCAATGAAAGTTAACTCTATTTTTAAAGCATCTATACACGATGTTGTGATACAGATTAGTCGAAATTCTTTTCAAAGACTAGTATAATTGAATAGGCTGCTACCAAGTTCTGAGGACAGTTTCGCAAATTTTTTGGAAGTTAGTTCGGTGTACCTTTCATAGGTCCTACAAAGTCGACACAAATCTTTGTGCATTAATTGTGTTTTGAAGTTAGAAACGATGTCTAATGCTGTCAAATTTGATGTCTCACTTGATACCGAGACGATAATCTTATACAAATAAGAAATTATAGGATTAAATTGGGAGCATGCTTACGCCAATCCCCTAAAAGCGGATATCTTTGCTCAGTTTTATTATCGAGAATCTCTCATATTTTCCTAGAAAGTACTGTTCTAAAATTTAAACTGTTCATGTGATTTTTACTGCATTTGAAGTTAACGCATGTAGAATTTTGGTAGATGAGAAAACGTTTTGCAGTTTCGGTTCTTTCTTCTGAGAGTCATGGGTATAAACACCAAATTGCAGATGTTGTTGACAAACAGAAACAGGCAAGGGGAGGCCATATTTTCCAGCGCAGGCAGGCTGGAAAAAAATGACATATGGTTGGATGTACCGATCAGTCGCTGCAACAACCTGTATTTGTTTTGTTGTGAAGTTTGGTTGGGAGTCTCATCCACGGCACTATGATGTGGAAGCAAGTTGGATCAGAAGATAAAATTCAAGGAAAATTAAACTTGAAGTTGTGATTGGTACTGCAGCTGTGGCTTTGCTTAGTGCTGCTTCTCAGCAGCTCAAATCAAGCTCGTGGATTCGAACTCCATAGGTACAAAACTTTTGAAAATAAAAGATAAAAAAACGCTCAAATCACTTGACCTCTAAAGTCCAAATAACACCTAGGAAAATGCATGCTGAATTTTTGCTTTTCTTTTCATTTTCATGATATAAAGAACAAGGTATATTATTTTTATTGGTTATTTTTGGTGACAGTTCCTTGATAAGTAGTTATTTTTCAACCACGGCGTGAGTTTAAGTGGTAGCTCTGCCCCAATGTAAGCTTCACCTCTTACATATTTGCTATTTATTTTGGATCTGTTTATCCAAGTTAACCTTATAGACCCTTTCAACGTCACAGGAGGTAGACTGAAATTGGATTGTTAACCGGAAAGAGGACGATCATTTCACATGTTGGATTCCAACGTGGACTTGGGAGCCGAACAATTAACAAGAGAGGTTTACTATATGGTATGCAAGAGCAAGTTATTTCTCGAAAAAAATCAAATAATATTTTATCTATTTAAATCAAGAGTTTATAAATCAAATAGATTTATTTTTTTAAGCTATCAGATGTAACAGACTTATGTTACATGGAATGGATTTTTTGATGGCACGAGAGAAAAAGTCAACAAATGACTTATGTTACCAGTTGCAACAATGATTATTCAAAAAAATCAAACAAATAGGACCAGAAACAATTCACATGCAAGCAAAAAATAAATAAATGAAACACTTTCTCTAATAAGTTGGCAAAACTCTCACTTGGAGCTATAATTTTTTTGATAAGCCAAGACCTCATGATAATCTCTACTAATAGTTAATTAATCACAATAATCAAGCAGTAGCCATCTTCCTTCCCAACCCCCATCATCCAATCAGCCACTTACCGTCTTATCCACGCACTCCCTATAAAATGGAGCCCTTCCCTCCGTCTATTCTCCTGTTTCCACTCTGTCTCCGGACTTTTTTCTTTCTCTACATAATGCACTCCTCTCTCCTCCCGTTCCTCCTCCTCCTCCTCCCGCCCCTCCTCGCCACCGCTCGCTTCCCTACCCCAACCCCGACCGTCTACGAGATCCTCCCCATTTTTGGCCTCCCCGCGGGCCTCCTGCCGGACACCGTCAAGTCCTATAACCTCTCTGACGACGGCGCCTTCGTCGTCGAGCTGGAGGCCCCCTGCTATGTCCAGTTCGAGTACCTCGTCTACTACGAACAGACCATCACCGGGACTCTCAAGGTCGGCGGGATCCACGATCTCAAGGGCGTCCAGGTCAAAAAGTTGTTCCTTTGGTTCGACGTTGACGAGATCAAGGTCGACTTGCCCCCCAACAAGTATATATATTTCGAGATTGGGTGGATTAGCAAGAAGCTCGAGGTTGATCAGTTTAGGACCGTGCATTCGTGTGATGATGGGGTCGGGTGTGGGAAGGCAAGGCGCCGGTTCTTTCAGGTATAAAAAATATCTTCCTTTTTTATGGTTTGAGCTCAGTCTTTTTTTGTGTGTGCTTGTTTTCGTTAAAATGGGTTCTTGCTTGTTGGAGTAGTGGTGTGGTATTTGGATAGAGTTGGTACCCCTTTTTTCCCCCTCTAAAGTAGGAGAATGAGTGGGTCAGTTTGGGCTTTTTTTAGGTCTGGGATCAGAGTTAATAGTGGTCTTTATTGTTTGATGGTGGGAATTTGAAATTTGAGTTTGCATAGTTTTTTTATTAGTTTTTTCTTGATTGATTTCTTGGGATGGTTGTGTGGATTTGGGAAATGGTTGGGTGGGAGTAGCTCTTGTTGATAATGCAATGATAAATTGTTGTTTTCTTTTTGTCCCTTGGTTTTTTTGTTAACGATTATGTTTTGCATTTTTTCTTCCTGTGATTGTGGAAAGGGAGTAGATAGAATAGATCTCTCATGATGTTAAGGAGTGACTGGGATAGCGCTATGGGAGATTCTATTAGTTTCAAATAAGGAATAATTAGAAAAAGCACCAACCATGGTGAGTGCGTTTTGTATGTGTTTCATGTCATCTCCAAGTACATTAAACCATCTCCTTTTTAATTTCCGTTTTCTTAGATTTATATAGTTCCCTTTATTTCGTCTACCACTATACTGCAGACTGAGTTATCTTTTACAGGATTTCTAACTCTATATACACACCTTTTACCGGGAAAAAGGTTCTTGTATTTTGAAAAGAAACTAGAACTATTGAAAAATAAGAGCTTTGTAAGATGCTTAAAGATAAGCAGTTTGTTTATGAAGTTTTTTTAAATATTATAGTAGTGAAAGGGAGTAACTGAATAAGTGGAGTATTTGGGAGAAGAACTTCATTGGTTGCCTTTTGTCATTATTGCAGCAAGCTATTTTCGGAGTTCCTTTATTACAAGTAAAAGGAGCTGATTCGAAAAAAATGTATAAGGAGCTTTGGATGTTTAGGAATAATCCAGGTTTTAAAATTGAGAAATTGTGTTGGAGAACAATTCGTTTCATGTGTGTCCCATATGGTTCTCTTATTAAGGGATTTTGACCCCTACAATAATGCTTGCTGCAACATGGAGTATTTGGGAGAAGAACTTCATTGGTTGCCTTTTGTCATTTTATGACAGGCTTTATAATTGTGTATCAAGCTTTTTCCTGCGATGTTATTCTTGCTTTTTATGGGATTTCATTACAAATTTCGTGAACATTGCATGAGAAATCAAGAAGAAGCTTTTGGAGTAGAATGAAAATAGGTCTAGTAAGGATCATCTGATGATTGTTGACTGCTAATGTGAAGTCTACTCTCCACATATTGGTGCCACAGTGACAGCCAAACAATTTTGTTTGAGGAGTGGCCTATCCTAAATCCTAGTAGGTCCGATCTACAGAATTTGACACTCTTGATTGCAGAAGGCAAGTGCAATTTGTAGTGGTTGAATATCTTATGTCTATTTGTTTTTTCTTCAAAGCTGGGGCAGGGGATGATTACGGAGGAAATGTTCTTATTTTGTTTTTATATTTCCTTTTTTGTTGTTTGGTTAGCCATGCACGAAGGCTTTAGGATTCACATATAGATCTTTATTTAGAATATCTTTTCCCTTCTGCTCATATTTGGTCATTTTAACTACAAACTAAAATGAACTGCCAGACAATAACATATTTGATAACGTGATCTATGTTTTGGTTGTTCATGAGAATAAGTGATAGTGGCAGCTTTTTCATTTTATTTGCTACGGGAAAGCTGCTAATTATATATAGTCATGAAATATGCTTGATGCATGCTTTCTTGTGGACTTATTAGCTGCAGTACACACTTCATGCAATAACAAAAAGAATGCAGGTTTTCTAAAAAAGGAAGCAAAAATGATAGAGAAATCGCTTTTTAAATATTTTGTTTGTTTTTTGTTTACTGAATCTAAAACATCACATTACTTTGATGATCATTGCTGAAATACCGATGTGCTTTTAAATTTTGCAGCTTCCAGAACCTGTGATGGAAGTTACAATGCTCCTCACGGAATGATATTGGGATGCAAATGCTGTGGTGATGATCTGTAGAAGTGTATACTATTGCTGAGGTCTTCAAGAAATGTATAATATCTGATCTCATTGCTTCACTTCTTGGCAACACTGCTGCTGTTCTTAAACTTCTAGTTTTTTACGAAGTTTAGATATCAATGTATCAATCTACAGCCATTCCAAACTATTGTTCCCTTGTATAGCTTCAGCAAACTGAATTATAATGTAGTATTTGGTATATTGGAATGAAAATAAATAGGAATAGAATGAATTGTAAAATGGAATTTGAAATAGAATGGAATAGTTTTATTTCATTCTTATGTTTGATATGTAATCATATTCATCCTACTTTCAATCCCTCTCTGTCCTCTCCTCCCTCTCCGTCTCATGCCTTCTCCGTCCTCTCCTCCCAAGGCACTCAAGGTAGGAACACCGTCTTCTTTGTTTCCTTTGACACAGCTCTCTCCATTGTGTAGTGCTTCTTATGCTTTGACACCCTTCCTCTTCTTCTTCTCCTTTCCTTTGAAGATCTATCACCACTCTCCTTTGACATCATCTTAAATTTTCCCAACATGTCCTTGCTCCATCATCCATAGCATGCTTCCTTTAACCTCTACTTCTTATCATTATTACTTTTCAAAGTAATGTTAGTACGACTTGAGTAACTTGAGGTTGTGTAGTCATAGAGTACTGCTCGAAGTAGAGACATAGATCTTGTTGCCTTTAGACTCCCTTTGTTGCCTCACAGTCATTGATCTCGCTCTTAGCCACAAGTGGTCTCTTCAATCGCCTTTGCGAATTGGTTGAACTCCTCTTCCTTATTTTCTCATTGCGAGAGGCGAGAGATTGGAGAAGTTGGGGATTTCGGGGAGGCAAGGAGGGAGCTCTCGGCACGAAGGCTGGATGAGACTTGTTGGAGAGGAGGGAGTTCTTGGGTGTAGTAGAGGGAGAAGTCTCGGGTTTTCTTTTTTAAATTTTTGATTTTAATGGAATAGAAATCAAATTTCTTGTTTTTTGAGAAGGAATAAAATTTCCATGTTTAATAGGAATTTGATTTCCAAGAAAATGACTATTCCAAAGTGATTTTTATACTAAATATTGGAATTACATTGTGATTCACTTTTTTCATTTCATTCTGGTTCATTCCAATGTCTATCATATCATACCAAATGCTACCTAATACTTTGTCAAAGCAACTTAAGGCTTATGATGGCAAACAAGCATCTGCAATGGTATTGGATAATTTGAATTGATTTTTAGGAGGATTTTGTGTACGTGGAAAGTACTTATATTGATTGGAGGGAATTTAATTTCTTATTGATTCAAATCAAGATGCTTATGCACAACAGGGGAGATGATTTGATAGGTAATCAATTTCATTGTTTTCCTAAGTATGTGTAAACATCATGTAATTCATTTTCTTATCCATCTCTTGAGATTTCAAGGTTTTGTAAATTGAACCCAAATAAGAAAGGAACAAATAGAAGATTGAAACTATGGAATGAACTTATAACTAAACTCGATAATAAATGAAGGGAACAATAACAAATGAACGTTCAAATGCAATAATGCAACGCAAAAAATGGAGAAAAACATTGAAGAAAAAGTGACAGGTTTATGTGAAGTAGATATGGAACATGATGTGTCTTTGGGCCTTTAACTCGTGATCACACGTCAATAATAAGAAAGAGCATTAAGAAAGAATAAATGAGTAATAGGCATATACAAGTAGATCTGTCAATTCTTGACACTACACGACACGATAACACGATAAAATTTAGTTATAAATTTTTTTAATTATTTTGAAATATTTATGTGATTTATGGTTAATAAACATAAATTTATTTTGACACGATTAGACACGATTATTACCTGATTTAACACGATTGGAACTGATTGAATCCAGTTAATACACGTTTAACAT
>JAMKQA010062744.1:0-15505 GCA_024699735.1 Posidonia australis
TTAATAATCACATTTAGCTCACAAAATTCTAATTAAAAACTTAAAATTAAAACTCTAAAATCCCTAAAAATTCCAAACCCAAAATAAAATAAGAAAACACAAAACAATTAAAACCTTGATTTAAAACCAACTAATTAAACTTTAATCACAAACTTAATTAAAAATCATAAAACATAAATAAAAATTCTAAAATAAAATTCAAAACCCTAATTTGAAATTCAAAACCAAAACCCTAAAAAATCCCTAAAAAATTTATGAAGTAAATCAAACCTAAACCAATTAAAACCTTAATTAAACCTTAAATTAAAAAATTAAGAGATTAAATTAAACCCATAAAGCCCAATTAAAATCCTAAAATTAAAACCCTAAAAACTCCTAAAAAAATTCAAAATAAAAACCAAAACAAAAATCCCAAAACCCAAGTCCATTAAGCCTAATACTATTTCGTTTAAGAATGCAATCCAAAACTTAGGAAAGTCAAAAAATAATTCCGACGACCCTGATTTTCCGACGACAACTCCGACGAGCAATCCCGAGGAATCCGGAGCAGATCTCAGCCTCCGTGATCCTTGGCCAACTTCCTCCAACCCACGTGCGTGATCCCACGACGCCCAATGGCCGAGGAGGAGGATCAACGACCCCGGAGAGCCTCGTCGTCGATAGGAAAAAAAAGGACTTTTCGGCCAAGCCATTCCAGAGAATCTCAGACCTTCTTCAGACCTTCGAGCTTCCCTTCCAGCAAGTCGAGAATCCTCAAGAGCATCCCATCCTTCTTTTCCAAAGCCAGCCGTCATTAGCTAGCGAGCCAGAGCAACCACCGGAGCTGCTGTCGTCGACCCATCGCCGGAGCCTGTGGGAACAACCACTTAGGTATGCTTCTTCCCCTCCTTTTCATTCTGGCATGTGCACTTAGAGCCCCCTAGCCCTTTGCATGCATCATGGTGGAGTCAAGCCCCTCTAGCATGCCGTTTTCCCGTCTCCGGCGATGGGTTCACCATCGCCAGTGGAGCCCCAAATGCGGGCAAGCCCCAGGGGGCCCTTCCTCCTTCCTCCCTCTCTTCCCTTTCCTCTCCTCCTCCTCCTCCTCTGGCCTCCCTCGGCTCCAGAAGAAGCTTGCTTGCCACCGCTATCCTATCGCTACCCGTAGTCGCCGTCGCTTGCCTCGAGATGCCCCACACCACTCCGACGCCTCCTGCTCCAAGCCAAGGGCTCCATAAGATTCCTCGCGACGCATCGAAGTCCCTTGGGCCGCTCTGCCATCACTTGGATCTCCGCGACGACCCAGCTACCTCCGCCGTTCCTGTCGCCGAAGATGGGGGTGGGGGGGGGAACACTACAGACTCCCCCGAGCCTCGCCGACGCTCCTCGATGACATCCGGAGCCTCCCCAATCGTCGAGTCCAGCCATCACCTCTGGGTGTGCCCACGCAAGCCTCACCGTCGCCGGAGAAGACGCCGGCGAGGGTAGGTCGACGACGCCTTCCAGCCGTCGGAGGCTTGATCCACGCCGTTGGATCTTCCCCATGCCTCCTCCTCAAGCTTCCCCCTCTTCCTGATCCTCGATCAGGCGTCCGGAGAGGCTCGGATGAGCCTCTCAGCCCGTCGTCGTCGGCGGTGACACTCATTTTATTTTAGTTTTATTTTAAAGTTTTTAAGTTATTTAAGTAATACATTTAGATCTTTTTTATTACATGTGGGTCTAGAAATTTTCACTTTAATCCCTATAGTTTTAAAATACTTTTGTTTCTTTATTTTTCTTTGTGAATTTTGCATGTGACCCCCTAAATAGTTCATCTTTTAATTCCTAACATATTAATACATATTTTTGTCACATCTGGGTCCCTAGAATACAGTTTCTTTACATTTAAGTACTGAAAATTTACATTTAAGCCCTTGATTGTTTCTGAAATGATTTTTCTCAATGAAAGTTACATTTTCAGCCCTGAGCATTCTAAAAATTGCACTGATGATCAATAAAATTGAGTTTTTATCACAGTTAAGTCTTGAAAATTTGCATTTGGGCCCCTGAATGTTTTCTAAATGATTTTCCTCTATGAAATTTGCAATCTGAGCCCTGAATTGTTTAAAAATCACACTGTCCTTCATGTAAATTGAGTTTTCTTTACAGTTAGGTCCTGAAAATTTGCATTTAATCCCTAAATTTTTTAAAAATGAGTTTTCACTGTGAATTTTGCATTTTAAACCTCAAGAAACTTCGTAATTGCTCTGATCGACATAAAAGTTCAATTTTTGTCACAATCAGATCCTGGAATTTTGCAGAAAGGCCCCTGAATTCACATTAAAACATTTTTGAACATGAAATTTACATTTTGGCCCTTAACTTATTTCTAGATCTATCATTTAGGGTTTTTAAATGTTTTCTATCACATTTTGGGTTGTTTTTCACTCATATTTTGCATTTGATCATAGAATCTATTTAAGCATCATGTTTTCATTGAGATTTGATCTTTGGCTTCACATTTTGGCCACGTTTGCACCAATGTGTAAATTTTGCACTTTAGACATTGACTTTTCAAGAAATTATCCAAGTACAATTTTTGCATCCTTGTGCCACATTGAAATTGGACCCATCATTTGCATGTTAGAATAAAGGTCATGAATCTGTTTTTCATCTAGTTTCTCGCTCTTTTAGCGAATTTTGCATTTTAGTCCTTATGTTTGTCATTTATTGCGTTTACATCCTTTTGGTGATTTTTATTTGCCCTATTTCTTGCAGATGACATTATCCAGACATTTAGCATACATTTTGACATAACTTAGGCCATGCATCACTCTCATGCAAGCACTGGCCAAGGAAAATGACCAAATTGCCCCTATGCCCAAATTCATGAGCATGCATCTCGATCTTTGCATTTAGTCTTGCATAGTCTATGTCTAAGCTATTCTTTAGAGTTTTTACACATTTAGGCATTTATACATGCATTTCATATCCTTTCTCCTCACATTTACCTTTAGCGAGCCGACATCCCATGCCTTCTTCTTTAGTGGATTTCTTCCTTCACTTTGTCTTCAGAATTTCTTATCCAATATCTGATATGATTTGTTTTAATCCTACATTTCAGATTTTTGATTTGATTTGTATTTCATAGCCCAAGGGCGTACATTAACAGGCCTGAGGGCCGACATTTGTCCCTACTACGGATTATTTTTCCCCTTTTTGATTTTCACGACATTCTCATGATTTCATATGAATTTCTTCGCAGTTTTCTCGCACTATCTTGCACATCCATCTAGTCTTGTCATGGCATACATATTAGCATGATTAGAGCATGATCAACGTTTAGCAAACATACATCTAGCCTTTAGCAAGCAATTGGACTAGAAAGACCGAGTTTCTCAGGCGTACGAGCGTGCCTAACACCTTTCTCGCGCGTAATAGGAAGCCTTACCCATCATCTGGTTAGCAGACATTCAGCCTTCACATCTGCACTTCAGGCATTCATCTTTTTTGTAGTTTTCCTCGTCTTTCCCTTAAAAGACTAGGTGGCGACTCCTCTTTTCTTTTTTTCTTTTATCTTATCTTGTGCCTTCGCCATCTTGGTATGGCTGTGATCTCCTTCACACTGAAGCGACCCCGCGCCGGGTCCTCCCTCGGGTCGGCATGGTCACAAAACTAGTGACTCCACTGGGGACCTCCCTTGGGTCGGGCATGGTCACAAAACTGGCGACTCCACTGGCGACCTCCCTCGGGTCGGGCATGGTCACAGAACTGGCGACTCCGCTGGGGACCTCCCTCGGGTCGGCATGGTCACACAAACCATTTACAAACACATGTTTGATACAAATTTTTTTTTTTTGAGTTAAAAGTTGAAATATCGCAAATATTTTATCAAAGAGTTCCTTTTGATGGACAATATTTTAACACATTTTTTGTTATTTCACAAACGAAATGACTTCCTCTTTTTCAAGTTGCTCTCTATTATGTTGTTCGAGTGCTTCACGTGACTTTTTGTCTTCCTTAAGTTCCATGACTAACTTTTCTCTATCATATTCAGACTTAAGAGATAAACATAAACATACACATACACATACATTAGCAATACAAAATGTTAAACATTAGGTACGTGACTCTATTTGGTATAGTAATGAAAAATAGTGATCAAAATTTATGTCACGGTACCTTTAGCATATCATTCCTTTACTTCAAAATTACTTGTTCAAGTACCTCAGAATGTCATCCCTGGAAAAAAAAATTCGTAGTAAATAAACAAATACACTAAAAGCTAATTTGAGTTGACGAGTTAAACATGAGAGGAGTTACAAAAAAAATAATGATTTTGAAACAACTTTGATGGCTTGTCAAGAAAGCAATATCATAGACCAAACATACCTCCACTGTTCTTCATCATTAACAACTGTGTACTCAGTTTATGGGACTCTCTTCAAATCCTTCTTTATTTCTTTTACCATCTTGCGATAGTGATAAGCATCTAGATTGTAGTATCTGAAAACCAATGAAATATTAGTAGGAAATGCAGACATAAAACATAGTTGGGAAATAAAGTACTGTATTTAATCTAAAACCTAAATTAAATTCAAACTTGTTCCATTGTGATTCTGAATTTAAAAAAATTGTATTCTATTTGCAATTAAAAAGAATAAGTGAAAGGATAGAGATAGAATCAAATAAATAAACATGAATTACAGATGACTTACTCCTTAAACATTGGTTTCTTTTCCCAGTTGAGCAAACTTTCAAAGTTAAGTTGTAGTTGATTCAGAAAAATAAACAGAACAAATCATCTCAGTCTCAAATGAAATTTGCATAATGAAATCAATATATCTTATAAATTTTCTGAAATGTACTTGGTTGTGATGCATATATTTCAGATAGAATGTAAGTTTTTTTGCCAACAATTTAGATAAATCATTATTTTTCTTGCCTAATGTGTTCAACCGTGTCATGCAATCCTAAGACACATGGGCAATCAAAGTCACTCAAGTCCCAAGAACAATATGCATCCAAAGATAAAATCAGCATCATCTACAAGACAAGATATTTTTTAAAACATTTGTTACATTTGTTAAAAGAAAAGCTTCAGTAGTTCACTAGTTATAAGTTAATATGGAACCAATAAACCAAGGCTTTTGATAAATTTCCTTATTATTTTAAATGCAAATCAACTCTAGAGCTAATAAATAACATGAACTATTACAAATTGTAAATGTGGAGCCTCTCAATTCGTAGTTGTATAATGAGAATAGTAAGAAAAGAGAAATGATTGGATCTTTTACTTGCTAACAATGGCTATAGAGCGATCCTAAGTACTACTAAGCAAAAAAATGATGAAAATGATCAAAACAACAAAACATATCCAAATTCTACTATATATTTTTATAGGAAATGCTGCAAAAAAACATTCATGATCAAATATGAACAATTGGTGAATGTGAGAAGTATGTACCAAGGAATCCCTCTAATAGGCCAAAGATATGCCTTATCAAAAAATCTACATCAGTTGAGTTGGGCTTTAATATGTTAAGTATGTCTTCAAAATGTTGAAGGTCCAAATCATAAAAGATTAGACATCTGAATCAATGTTGTTTATAGCAACAAGTTCTATGTTAGATTCGAATGTCTGGGAAAGCAATATTTTCTATTAATATACGGAGAAATTTAGTAAGCATTTCATGTAATTATACAATTTTCTAAATGTTACCGCAAAGCATCTTATAGGAAAGTAGATAAAGCAAGAATTTCATCTCTAGATCCAATCTACATTTCATAAAGTAGGTTTCTATATCCAATATTTCATACTACTAGTACTACCACAACAGTAACTTGCACGTTCAGAGTTTAGACTTGCATAATACTTTGATGCTAGTCATACATGATTAAAATACTACGATTGTTTGCCTTGCTTTAGAGTTCACGCTCAGCAAAGAATAGATCAAAATATACAACAAATATGCATAAAAGCACTCATTAAGCTCCCAAAAGATTGCAGTTTTTCACTCCCCAAAGCTTCACTTGAACTAACCTATGACCACAAGCAGCAGAAGAATTCCCACAATTTTATGGTACTAGGCCCCTGGCTCGAGCATGATCCAGACCCAACGTGTCCGACTAGCTTGAGCTCTGCATGCTTAGCTTTGCCACAATTTGGGAGGCCCAACCCATGGTGCATAATAGCGGTCACCAATGACAGGATTTTCCAGATGTTGGGTAGTTTTTTTGCTTTTTTTTTAATCCTTCCCCTCTACTCCCAAACACCAGTAAATACCTCTCCACTCTCCTTCATTTATTTTCGCACACTTCTCTTAATCTCCTGCATGTTTTTATACACGTCAAATATATATTATACAGTGTAAATTAACATCATATCCCTGCAGTATAGGAAGGTTCTTGCTTTAATATATTCTATCAAGTCTTCAGATCCATTTCTAAGTAATGAAAAATACATGATGATGATGTTGGATTTATCATAATGATAGAAGTTTTTATTGTTCGATTACAATAAGGAAAGATTATGGAGATTTTCTAGTGGTCATACTCATGATAGGGACAGACTCCTATTCTAGTTTGCATCTGATCTGATGCTGTTCTGATGTCCATGTTGTTGACGAATGCAGATCCAGATGAAGGAAGCGAAAACCCAGTCATCTATCACAAGTGAAAATACCACATCAATATACCATATACTCTCCAAAGGTAAGCGAACATGGCATGTCTACACATTTAATTGCATAGTACATCGTGCAGAAGCAAGAATTCCAGTTATCATAATTATAAATAAGGCAACCATCAATTGTTCAAGTTGCCATTGACAATATTATGGACCGGAGAAAAAGCAATCCTCAAGGTAAATTTAACATGTTGTTGAGAAAGTATGATGCACAAATTTGAAAAGTGTAATAGGCTAATAGCATGAAGGATTCCTACCATTTTAATGAAGGTGGTCTTTCCTGAACCACTAGGGCCTAGCAAACCAAAGCACTCTCCTCGTGCTATAGAAAGAAATAAACCCTTTACAGCATTCTTCCTAGAAACCCCAACCTTTCCACTGTATATTTTTTCCAGCTTATGGCAAAAAATGGGAAAAAATAGAATGTGTACTTTGAGGCTCTGCTAGTAGTTCAATTTTCTGTCTCTTCCAAAGAAGAGAAGAAAATTCAACAATTGTCTATAAGAAAGAAAAAGTAATATTCTGAAATAGGCTTGAGGACATACATAAATGAGAACATGCAATTCCATGGATGTAAATAAATCATACTTCTTCCCATAGATCAGAAAATTCACGATCAACTGTAATTGTTATACAAATCTCAATAAGTAGCTTCTTTTTGAAGAAGCAAATATTATTTTAAAAAGGGAACCAGAATTATGAAGAATTCAAGTTTTATAACAAAATATCAGCCAATCAAAGAAATTCTACTGCATATTCCTTTAAAGAAATGAAAACCACCTATTCCTCAACTTTGCTTCATAGATTTTGCAACTAAAAAACCACCCTTGCTGCAGTTATTATTTGCTTCATCATGAACTAGTCTGTACAAATTCATCAGCTATAAAAAATGTTGCATTTGAAATAGATGATGCAATTGGAACCCTCAAATGAGACAAAATAATTATAAAACAAAATGAAATCTACAATCTAAATATCCATCATTAAAATGGCAATGCATTAATAAATTTGCAAATCGAAATCATTTCAAATTAAATTGAAATCCACAATCTAAATGTTGATGTATTAAACTAAATTGAAATCCACTTTCTTGTAGTGATCTTTTGCTGTTAAATGCACAATTCCCATATCAAATAGATTCAAACTAGAAATTAATAAACAACACAAGCTGAAGACTTTACTTTTGAAAACATAATAGGAACACAATAGCATTTATAAGCATACATGGCAAAGAGATGGAAGAGATACATGATGAAGGAAAACTATACCTTGCTCATTCTTGGAAAAATTTTCTCTTGCTCTAAGTTTAAGAGCCATAGTTTCCTCTCTCCTGTGATCGACAAACAACTCCAACAAGACAACATGGTCATCCATATTTCACCTATTAGCAACAAGTGCAAGCCTCCTATCCAACAAAAGTGTGCTAATCATCATGATAAATCATTGAGAGGTCAAAATAGTTTCATTCAGTTGATAAATGTGGAAACAAAGGTCTCTATCTAGAGAGACCAGGACATTATTTTATTTTATTTAACACAATAGACTAAAATTATAATCTGTGTAAAAAACAAGCAAATTTATGATCATGATGCAACCTAAACCATTTGATAGCATCCACTGATTAGACGAACAATCCCTTTTTTTTCTTGAAAGCAAGCAATTCCATTTTTATTGAAAGAAAGGATCCCATATTGTTGATAGCATGGATACCTCTAATTTAGTATTCCCTGATCCATGCTCTTTTCTAGCATAGCAGTGTCACTCATAATGTTTCATAATCTTTTCCATGCTATATATCAAAGAGAGAAATTACATAGAGTCATGATTTGTTATGATAACATGCATACCTCTAATTTAGTATTCCCTAGTCCAAGCTCATTTCCAACGTAGCGGTATTGCTCATAACATTCAATAATCTTTTCCATGCTATACATCAAAGAGAGAAATTACATAGAGTCATGATTTGTTATCAAAATATATACAAGACTATTACAATTAGTCATTTCAAGTTAATTTATCTTCCAAGCTCCAAGATGAATATGGCACCAGTTTAGTGCATCGCATGCACCTGTAGTCTACAAATAAGCCGACACTCAAAATAAATCAAGCTTAAAAGTTATTATCCAGATGCCAACGCCATCATGCAACACAACCAACACATAAATAATATATTTCAACAGTGATGTAGTTTTTAAATTGCTGTTATTGTTTAAAGGATCTCATTCATGAAATAAAATCCATTATAAAATTCTTCAATGAATATTAAGTTTTTGGAAACTAAAAACCCAAAAAAGGGCCTTTTTGAAAGCCAAACCACTCATTTCCATTTAGACCACGGTATAACACCAGTCAACAGAATAATAAGGTTGAGGGTGCAGGTATTGAATATACTGATATATTATTCTGTAAAACAATTACAACCAACAAGATTGCATGAACATTTCCAACTTCGGACTGATATACATATACCCTAAAACTATCACATCAATAGCACTAGGAAACATATTGTCATGGTTAGTACGTATAAATGACCATAACCAGAACCAAAAGAATCCTTAAAAAATAAAAAAAAAGTCCTCCGTCGAGGACCCTTTGCATTTTGTGATACCTTAGGCCAAGGCTCCCTATCAAAATCAATAACAAAACGAATTATTGCCTATGCAATACCCTCATTAGTTTCTGCAACACAACACATCACAAACCCCATGCTTCATCGGTTTTGCACGTAAGTCTCACAATCACCAACTAAAGAGCTAGAAAATGAAAAGAAACCCTCAGTTAGCTACCCAAAAAGGTGGGACATCACACAAGAGAATATAGAGAATAACCCTTGCACTCCATAAATCTACTTCTCGCCCATAATTTCTTTTCAGAACAACTGCTGCCATGAAGTAAGGGCTTCCAACTATCTCACTGAAGCATTCCCCTACAACTCGATCGAATGCGATAATCAAATTCTAACCTGACATTGAAAGAACCAATCCACTTACAAAAATCTACTGTTAAACAAGTGTCCTCTACTCATCCATTCTCATCATCACAATGTAGACACCCTATATGCTTGTAGTGGAACCTTAAACCCTAAAACTAATCTAAATCAAATTCAAAATTCAAAAACCTAACTCAAAACCCTGATGTAAACCCTAAACTCTAGGTTAAACCCTAAATTAAATTCAAAACCATAATCCAAACCCTAAACCCTAAAAAACCATAAACCCTAGGTCAAACTCTAAGTTAAACCCTAGGTCAAACCCTAAGTTAAACCATTAGTCAAACTCCAAACCCTAATTTTAAACCCTAACAACTTAACTACTTCCCACCTTCGTCATAACCACCTATAACCACCTAAACAAACCCTAACAACTTCCCACCTTCATCATAACCACTTATAACAACCTCTAACCACCTAAACAAACCCTAACTACTTCCCACCTTTATTATAACAACTTGTAACAACTTCCAACAGCTTCTAACTAACCACAACAACCCATAACAACCATGGCAAGCCTATAAATACCCTCCATTTGCAAGAGAAAAGAAGGAGGGAAATAAAAGAGGAAAAAACTTGGAAAAATCTCAAGGAGAGCTACCAAGTGATTTTCTCACAACTAAGGTAACCAGAGAGTTCCAGCAAGAGAGAGGAAGCTCGGGGAAGAGAAAAAGTAGAGTTTCAAGCCATCTTCGACGAGCTCTGGCAACCTCCGCCGGCCAACACCTCTGTCCTCTCACATATGCCCTCCATTGACCTCAATTTACTTCAGAAATAATCTCCTAGGTCTCCCTCTTCTTTCCCCGAGCGATTCCAGTAGAGTCAGGGGGTTTTCTTGGCTGGAATCAAGCTTTCAAGCCTCACCGGAGTTGTTCTTCGGCGACAGGGGTGGGGGCACGAATCCAGTGTTCGAGTCGTGCCCCATTTAGCTCGATCTTCCTCCCACGGACCTCCTCTTGCTTCTCTACCCGTCAAAACTCCACTTTAGTTCATGTGGAAGGCACCAATGGAAGCTCGGCGAATCGCGACATCTCACCGTCGCCGGGGAAGACAATGAACAGTGTGGAACGATCGAGCGCCTCCACCTCCGTCGCGCCTTTCCAAGCCTCCAAAGACATTCCCCGATGCGCCCCCAGCACTCCAAAGCAATCAAAGTCAAGCTTCATGCCCTGGATCACTCCCACAACCATGCTCACCAAAGAAGACGACGGCAGGCGGAACCCAAGATCAAGAGGATCACCACCATTTTTGCTCCTGGATGATGGAAAATCATCCTCTCAGCTTCCCCAAACCTCTAGGAGCCCTGAGTGTCGCGCCACAGCCCTCTGGAACCACCATCTTCCTTAGCGCCATCGCTAGAGTCGCGTCGATGACAAAGGAGGTGGGAGGCTAACTTCAGCGGTCGAAGCCAAGATCCAGACCATTGGATCTTTTCCCCTCTTTCTCCTCTTGCTCCTGGTAGAGCCTAATGAGTTATCAGGCATCGGGATGCACCCGAAGGGCATCCTAGGCGGTCGTCAACGACAGAGTTCCGTCGTCGGCAGCCATCGCCCTTTTTTTTTTCTTTAAAAAAAATATAAAATAAGTTTTCTTTTAATAAACTACTGTACTTTTCTTTTAATGCACTGATGTTCCTCTTTTCTTACAAATAGGTGCTTTTTTCTTACAGTTCGGTCCTTGTAATAGATTTTAAATCATTTTAATAATGTTTGATTTGGAAATATTGCTATGTGCCCCTTGATCTTTCTTATTAATGTTTTCCAAGCTTTAAAGTTTGACATAAACCCTCTGAATTTCTTTTCATGCATTTAAGTACAACATGTTTGCATTTAAAACCCTGAGCTTTATTAAAAACTGTTCTAAATCCATATTTTTCTGGCATAATTTCAAATTAAACCCTGAATATTCAAATATTCACTCAGAAGTGTTCAAATTTGCATTTTAAACCCTGAATTTCACTGATTTCTCATTGAATGCATGTTTTCTAGGGTAAATTTGCATGTTAGTTCTTGAACTTCCTGAATTTCAAACTTAAGACCATTTTCTTGAACTTTTAACCTTGAATTTCCTCAGAATTGCATTAAATACATGTTTTTGTGGAAAAATTACATATTAACCCCCAAGGATCTTGAATCTGACCAAAAATGCACAGTTTTACACATTTGACCCCAGATTTCTTTAAAAAGTACATAAAATGTGTTTCCTTAATGTTTTAGACTCAGAATTTCAATTTTCATTCAGAATTTGGGAATTTTGCACAAAAGCCCCTAGAATTTACACTTTTTACACTCACATTTGCATTTTGTACATTTTTGTTTCTATTTTTCATGTATATTTTCTTGTACCTTCTTCCATGCATTATACACGCATTTCTAATTCATTTCAAACTTGTTTTTCCCATGGTTTCCCGAATTTCTTCCGACTTTCACGGTTTTTTGATTTGATTTGGTTTTCCATCGCCTGAAGGCATACATTAACAGGCTTAATAATGCCGACATTGTCCTGAATGAGGATTATTTTCTCCAATTTGATTTTCTCGGATTTATTCAAATTTCCGCTGATTTAGGAGAGGCTTTCCGAGTATTCTCGATTTTCATGATTTTCCTCATCGCCTAAGGGCGTACAGTAAAGTGGCATTATCAATGCCTACATTTGTCCCTTGGATTATCATTTTCTCTTTTCTCTTCTTCATTACTTTGATTTGGCATGTTTTCTAGTCATATTTAGCATGTGCACTCAGAATAGGCAAGCATACACACAAATAGACCATTGACAAGTAGAAAACCTAGAAAGACTGAGTACCTCGGGCCCATGGGGGTGCCTAACCCCTTTCCCATGCGTAACAAGAATCCTTATCCTTTCTCTGACCTGCTTTGATTTGTGCACTACATACATTAGGCATGGAGCATGCATATGTTTTCTTCGCCTTGCTTTCTTTTAGATTTTTTCCTTTGTGTTTGGTTTTCCTCGTCTTTCCATTAAAGGTTAGGTGGCAATTCTTTTCCTTATCCTTTCTTATCTTTCCTTGGTGTTTCCAAGCCTAGTCATCTTCTCCAGATTCACCATATTCGCCGTGACCATGTCGGGACTCCTCTTGTGCTTCCACGCAGCGTAAGAGAGTCGTGCAGGGTTCCACCCGCATGGTCACACACAACAATGTTTTTTTTAACATCTTAAACAAGACATTCAATTTGTTTTTACTAGAGATCAAACCTAATAAAATTCAAACAAAGAGAACCACAAAAGAGAAGGTACTGAGCTTGAAGCACACAAAAAGGCTGAAATAGATTGCCTTGAGCGGAGACGTCTCCTCGACATTTGTGAACAAGAAATTATCCAACTTGAGATCCCTATGCATCACCCCATTCTCATGGAAGAGGTTCACAACCTCCACATTCCTAACAAACAACTCCCTGCCCTGGCAGATCTCCATCACCAAATGTATAGCCTTGGTGTCCTCATACACGTCCCTCAGTCCCATGATATTGGGGTGTAGGAGCAAGGCCCACATGATCTCCACCTCCCTCTGCACACCCTTGATATGGACTGAGGTCCTGAGGTTCCTCTTAGAGATAGACTTGAGGCGGGATTGGGTCATTGGGCATCGAGGATGGGTCGTGGGTAGACGACTAACCGACAAATGGGGATGTCTTGGCTAGTTGGTTGCGTCGTGTGGATTGGGATGGGTGGATGGATTTTCCCAAACCCATTGTCTCCACCACCACCATCCCCACTATCGCCCTCGACCCTAGGCCTCTTTGCCTCGGCGACGTTGAAGATCCTCACTAGGATCTCCTACGGCCTTAGCTTCGCCAGTTGGATGTTGCCGGGGGGTTTGGGATTTTGGGTCGTCAAATGGGGAAAAATAGGAAGAGGGTGAGGGAAAAAGATGGAGAGGGTCGGAGAATAGTTAATAGGTCGCAGTGTTTTTTTTTGGTTTTGGTAGGGGAAAAGTCATTATTCAAATAGATGTAATAACGTTAATTAATTATGTAATTGAATAATCATTAGATATGTAATTGAATACTCATTTCAAATAATTAACTACATTCTCAAATAGATGTCACTATATATTATATTTATTGACAACATAAAGAAGTATTATCACTATAATTAATTTTTTGTGATGGTCAATGTTGTTGTCGTTAGTAATTTTAATTTACACTGATAGTTTAAAATTAACTATCACAATATCTAACTTATAGGAATGGTTGATTTTCACTGTCACTAATGATTACTTATACCGATAGCCATTTCAAATTAAGTGTCAGGAAATATGGATTTTCTTGTAGTACTTCTCAAGTGCATCCGCCATTAGTTTGCGGACAAGTTTTGCATTCCAGCCCCTTCTCTAGCTGACATGTCATCAAAGGCAGTCTCTTGTACTACTACCAGGTGTTCTTCTACTAAGGTGGTTGCCGCTTGGAGTCGGCATATCATCTGTGAGGTCGGGTATGCCAGGTACTTGGAATGGTTCCAACGTGTGGAAAAGCCACACCAGTTTGAGGAGCTACGAGAAAGCCAGTGTGAGATATGGTTTGGTACTGATTGGGCGAGGGTAAGCTGAATATTATTTATTTTGTCTTTTCTACAAAATGTATATGATATGTAAATTGACTTTACAGGGATTCAAGGATAGCTATGTTACTTTTTATCGGGAAATGGAGTGATGTGAGGTAAGCAAAATTATTTATTTCTATATATGCATTTCTGAACTAAGTCTAACCAATCTGCTTGAACAGGAGCTATGGTGGTAGGCCATGCTTGAGGTAATCAAATTTGAATTATATCATGCCAAGCTGTATTAACTTGTTGTTCTTTCTATTTTCAAGGCAGTGGCTAGGAGGAAAACCAGTGAGGATTTCTTCGTTGATTTCGAGTCAGAGGACTTGTTTGCTGATGAGGGGCTTAGAGGTGCCTCCACTGCTATTGTGGGTCCTTCTTGAGTTGAGGCTACTTCTGACAGAATCTCTTGTCGAGTTGTCTGCAAGTATGCCTGCACTACCACTACTGCTTCATGTAGGGGAGCCGTTGATTAAGAGGATGACAAGAGCTCGTAGGAGGATTAGTTGTCGCTCCTACACTTTCTTTTCATATTTTTGTTTAACTTTCAAACTGTATTTGGACTTGATGGATTGTGTATTATGGATCAAACTTGTGATAATTTAGTAAAATACTAGTCTGCCTTGCCACCTGTAGACACCCCGATTTTGAGGTAATCTGGAGATGAGTATCCTCAAGTTGCTTTGGATGTGATCAGCCCTTTAATCAAGCCCCAAACATATTAGCAAGCCAGAGTCCAGAGATTCTGTGAATTGAGTTGGCGCACCTTGTAGGCACACCTTCCAGGCGCACATCACTGGATCACCAAGTAGGCACACATCACTGGCTCACCAAGCAGGCGCCCAGCCGATTTCAGGTTGCAGCTGCAGACCTTCCACCTTCCGGGTTGTTACTCCTGCAAGCGAATGTGCCAACGAATATTTGAGGCTTTTCGTTTGCAAGTCCCTTTGTTTCTCATGAGTAACCTATCCTTGGATCCCTATAAAAGGACCTCCATAGTAGCCATTCCAGGACACCTTTTTTGGGAGAGAATTCTGGTGCTGAAATCTGAGAAACAGATCTGCACTGAGCAAGCTTTTTGCAAGAGTTCCTCCTTCCACCCAACAACCAATATTTGTGTTCTGGAGCTCTTCCTTGCATCCTAGAGCACCCTTGGTCCTTCCAAAGCAACAAGGATCATCTTATTTCTGGTATTTCAAGAAGGAAACATCATAAGAGGTAGGCTTTCTATCACCTCCTTTTCTTTTGAATGCCATTCTTAAAATGTGATAGAACATGCTTTAAAATTCATAATATATGATGTTTTT
>JAMKQA010062745.1:0-17051 GCA_024699735.1 Posidonia australis
ACACACAAATCCACACTTTTCCATTCCAAAACTGGTCGCATCACCCTAGCCACAGGCGATCGACCTGGCCTCAAGCAGCTGGTGAGGATTCCATGTCACCACACCACACTGCAGTGCCGCGTTGAACCACCCCGTACTGGAGTTCAACCGCCTCGGCCGCAGCCTCAAAATGTACCCTCACTGGTACAAACACGGAGTGCGTCCTAGGGACGCCCTGGTGTCCGAGCACTGAGGACTCTAACACTAGCCCCGTACAGCACCGACACTGAGGGTAGTTCGGGTCTCTCACACCCCGGGGCCTACAGTACCACCACAGTCTCGAGGCTCCTACCCCGGACCGCAAACTCGGCAACCACATTCACCAAGGACACGTCTCCGACCTTTCTTGAGGTCTCACTACCTCGTCGGTAAGTCCTGGTTTCCTTGTGGTTCCTACTAAATCCTCTCATTTCTTTAAAATCATATGCAATTGTCCTTTCAAAACAATTAACAAAACCATTTTCCATTCATAAAACTCTTTGCAAATCACATGCAATTATGCATCAAATCATTACCTGTGGTCCTTAAGCCCACGTATCCTTTCATGGTCTTTACACCATGAAGTCACCCCTCACACGGGTCCATAACCATACACAGAAGCCATGCTTCAAAATCTCATGGAAAACACCATTTAAAACAACATACTAGCATGCATCATCTTACATGTCATTCCATGCATTCCATACATTTATCATGTATTTATCCACATTTAATCATCATTTTCTATGCATTTATCAATGCAGTTCAGGGCTCAAAATCGACATGCCGAAATCCCCTGATTCGGCATACCGAAGGGAACTTCGATATACCTAAATCTCCTGATTCGGTATACCGAAATTCTTTGGTATACCATATCCCTGTCAGATTTATCAGACTCAGGGGCAACGGTCGACCGATTTCCTCCGATTGCCCGAAGCCACAACGCGGGGTATCTCCTGGAAGCATTTCGGTATGCCGAAACCAATTCGACTTACCGTTTTCTACTGTTGCAGAAAACTCCCCAGGCCACCGTCGTCCTTTTCTCCCCCAAGTGGGAGTAAGGATCGGACCCCCCAAACATGCCACTAAAATCACCAATAAAATATGGGGTGTAGACCTCCCAGTCTACTTCAAAACCCCTCAATCAAAACATGAATCCATCAAGCATGTTGTTCTAACAAAAATCACAAAGGCATCAAGCCCAAACACATTCACTGTAGCATGCTTCAAGAACACCCACGAAAATCATACAAAACGCCTATAAATCAACATGATAGCAACATGCTCACATCATTCATCTCATTCCCAACATTTCACCATTTTTTGCATGATTTAAACATCATTTTCATGATTTTTCCCTCAAACCCAACATGCCTCAACCGCGGAAGGAAACAGTAGAGAAAACAATAGGGAAACGCGTACCTGGCTCCGACGAGCCTCACGTATCCTCACACCGGCGGTGCACGGCACCAGCCCAGCCCCCACGCTCGCGCTAGCACCTCCGGCGCGCGACTCTTCCGCAGCCACCACGCTCCCTCTCGCCCTCTCTCTCGGCCTCTCTGCTTCTCCCCCCCATGCCGCACACCTCCTCTTAACACCTCCGACGCCTACCATCCCGGAATCCTACCGACGTCCACCAGCTACACGTAGCTCTGGATGGAGGGGACGGAACGAGCAGTCCTCCCCCCGCTAGGTTCACGAGATTGGGAAATCGGTCACGGGCATGGAGAAGACGGGTAAAAGGCACGGCACCGCACCGCTGGCTCTTGATAGAGTCAAAGCCCAAGCCCAAGTGGGTCCACCACAAGCACGGGTCCCAAGACAGAACCAACCCACTAGCCAAAGAAATCACACCACAGGGGAGAAACCAAGGCACAAAACACAGAGGGAGCCCACAGCTAACAAACACAAACAGGATTTACCATTAATAAACCATACACAAATAATTACAAGAAATTCATGATTTATATTAAATGGAAAAACCAGGCACAGATGTTACACTAAGCTAGCTTCACATTAGTCACAAGGAAAATTGTCTTAAATAGTGCACATGTTGTAGCATCAAAAAAATCTATTTTATTTGTTTACACTACAACAAAATTGATTTTTACCGACGGATATATCTCCGTCGGTAAATAAATCTACATGGTTATTTTTCGACGGAAATTCCATTATTAATTAATTACTGATGGAATTTCCATCGGTAAGTAAAATGAATAATATTATACCAACGATATATCCATTGATAAGTAAAACCCACATGACGAAAAAAATTCACAGGTTTTTTCTTTGTTCCTCGTTAAGTCTCTTCCTCTTCTTCCGCCCTCGACCTATTTTCCTATTCTCTCCTTCTTCCACTCGAGCCACTAGGTCTTCCTCTTCTCCTTCTTCCGCACCTCCTGTCCTCCGATCATCGATGTGATCGACCACCACCAGGACTTCCTCCTCCTTCACTCGTCGATGGCGCTATTCTCCTTGAAGCCTCGTCCTCCTCCACCTTCAGGATCCCTGGTGTTCCGCTCAACTGGGACACCCTCGTCCTTCAAGCCTCAACGATATCGTGCTCTTCCTCCATCTGCAGGTAACATTTTTTTTTAATATTAGAATAAGAATTTTTCAGAAGTCTGGAGGCTTGTTCATATCACGTTACTGTATTTTTGTTGTCTATTTTCCTTCCTAGAAACAGACTACCATCTTAAGCAAACACTAGTATTTTCTTAATCAGTAATGCTCCAATTTATTTAGACACAAAATGATATGAACATTACTATAGAAACATGACTAGAAAAATCCCAATCAACAATCTTGCTCATAGATGAAAAACAAACAAAGACATATTATGTAGTGTGTGGCTCACAGAAGATTTCATATAGATTTAGATACAAGTATGGTTGTCGATATTGTATTACAGAATCTGTCATGTCAATTCTATTTGGTTGAGATTATAGGTCACATTAGATTCTCAAAGTCTCTAGAATCTTCTTTGATGAGTCATCCTGAACCTGATCTTCACGAATGAGGATAATGTTAGTTACAGTTTGCTACAAATGCATTCCATGATATGAAACCCATGATCTTCTCTAGTGTAACAAAGACCTACAAGCACTCATCATGCAAGCTTTTTAGTTTGTAGGATTGCTTGCATTGTTGGATTGCATTGAATGATATCAGAGCACCCTCCTCTATTCCAATTCACTAAGGCGAATTTTCATTTGAACAAAATTCAAAACACATTAGAGCATAATATTATAGCATAATAAGAGGCCCTCTAAGAAGGAAAAAGAAAGAGGAAATATGATCTTCTTTGCTTGCCCTTCTGGTAGTTCGATGCTTCTAACGTAGGCTTCCATAAGAGCTTTATCGCTCCTTAGTTGTAACTTTCTCATATGCTCCAATGAACTCATCCACAATAGTAGTGCCATTCTCGGTAATCTTCATAAAATTAAAAATTTATTTTTGTAAAAAAAAATTAATAATATACTGACAGAATTTCCGTCGGTATTTAAAATAATATCAGATAGAATAATCGTCGCTAGAAATACAAAATACTGATAGAATTTCCGTCGACAATGTTTTAATTTATCGACGGAAATTCCGTCGCTATAATTATTCAACGGAAATTCAGTCGGCAAAATTTTATCTTATCGACGGAATTTCCATCATTATATTTTAAAAACAAATTCCAATAATTACCGACGGAAAAGATTTTTACCGGTGGAAATTTCAAAAAATACATCACTAAATATGAATACCAACGCCCATTATGACTACGGAACTTTACCGACGGAATATCTGTCGCTATTTAATTTTACTGACAGAAATTCTATCGATAAATAACAGTTTTGTTGTAGTGTGTATTGCAATTGGTCGTATACTTTTTTCTTTTTGAAGAAATTGGTTATATTACCTTAGTTTTGGTTATCTATGAAAAATTGTGCTTGATATGCATCAATTGTGCTTGATATTACCTTAGATTGGTTATAATTTTCACATTATTTTGTTGATTTACACATAATTTTCAATCAACGTTTCTCTATTTCTTTCTATGAAATTCCTATAAATTAGATTATATATATCAGTCTTTTTATTTTAATAATAATGCTAGACCTATCTCATTTTTGTAATTGGCATGGATCCTTTGCAGCAGAGATTGAAGAAGAAGAAGAAGAAGAAAGGAGCTTGAGTGCTCCACCTTGCATGATAAACTGGGAAAGGAGCTTAAGGAACTGAATGCAACTTGAGAAAAAAAAAAGTGGGTGGTTTTACTTTATATAAAACTTACTCTCAATCTCCTTAGTGTGATGCACTTAAACACTTTGTCATGTGGGTGAGTGGGTAAAAAGGTATTATTGTGATGTCCTACTTTCTATTTTGTAATAAATCCTAGTATCTATTTCAATGTAAAACTAACTCTTGCATAACTTTTTCCAATGTGTGTAATCCTAATCTTTCTTTTTTATGTTTTAAATTATTTTCCTTTGTGATGCAAGCTAACCAAAAGATATTGTTTTATAGATACAATGTATGTAATTCTCATATTTTCAAAAATTTTGATAAGTTGAGAATCATGTAGTTGGAGCTCCTTTATTTGAGAATCATAACATTGAATATAAAAATAAATTTTATTTATTTTTTTATATCTTATGAGGACATTGTCCTCGTGAAGTCCTTGTAATTTTTTGTTTTTTTTAAATTTCTGCTAGGACATAGTGTGTACATTGCAAAAATATTACGACTAATAGCGAAGACATTGTGAGGACTTTTATCCTCACAATTTTTCTTACGAGGACTTTGTTAGGAAATTTGCTCACAATTGTTTTTTAACATGTAAGCATTTTGCGAGGACTTTTTGTCATCGTAAAGTCCTCGCTAAATTAGTGAAGACATTGCGAGGACTTCGTGAGAACAGGAAGGTGAGCTTTGCGGCCTGGTTTCGCAAACCACAACAGTTAATTCAATTAAGCTAGGAAGGTTGTTGCCCTGTAGACACACGTGGAACAGTTGGCAACACAGCAAAGTCATTGTCCTCATGCGTGGAGTTGTTGGTGAGACGATGGAGTGGTTGGCCTCGTGTGTGGACTAGTTGTGCTTAAGGAGTGGTTGGCCAGAGAGTGTGTTAGTGAGCACGCATGCGCCAACCCACGGAGACAAGCGACTATATAAGGAGGATGAGTCATCCACCACAAGCCACACCTCTCCTCTACCTTCTCACATATGCCAACTGCCTTCCTCGCTTCTTCTTCCACTTTCACTCCTTCTTCCTCCTTCCTCTTCCTCTCCTCCTCCTCCTCCTTGACCTTCAAATGCGAGAGAGAGAGAGAGAGACATAGAGAGAGAGAGACAGAGAGAGAGAGAGTGGTGAGTGAGAAAGAGGTGATCGTCGATGGTGTTCCAGCACATGTGCCTAGGTGGTAAGCTCCGGGTCGTTGTCTGTGTGCTCGTGAGGAGCTCCGAAGCACGTGGGTTGGCTAGCAGAGCTTGTGGTAGTCGTCGACATTGGTGCACAGTGAGCTTCCTTAAGGTGCACACCCTACCTTTTCCATTTCAATTTGGCATGGAAACATTGTGAATGTGATGCTTAGCATGATTTTAATGCTCGATAGAGATTTCATGATTTTAGGGCATTTATGGTGAATTTATGGTGATTTAATGCATGCCATGAGTACTATGCATCCATTTGAGCCCCTTTGCTTTAAATTTTAATATCTTGAGCTACAGACAATGGATTGTAGTGAATTTTGTGCCAAATTGTAGAGTACTTTGATATCTTCGTTTGTATATTTTTGTGGAATTTATGGTTGTGTGTGGTGGAACCAATTGAGGTTTCCTTTTAGGCAATTTTAGGTCAAGGCTGCCTGGTTTTCTGTCATCGACAAAATCGGTATGCCAATTCCAATTTAGTATGTCGATCATGCTCTTGGGAATCCCTTGAACCTAGAAATCGATAGACTGAACCCATTTTGTATGTCGATTTGGCTCTTGGGAAATTGACCCTGAATCCAAGTTCAGTATACCAGACCCATTTGGTATGTCGATTGTGTTCTCTGATGAGAGCACAGAGCCCAAGTTTGGTCGATCATTTTGAAATCGATTAACCAAATCAGACCCCTGAGGCTATATTTGGTGGTTTTTTAGTTGGTTTTTGTTGATTTAATTATGATTAAATAGTGTTTAGTTTTATGAATACCTTGGTGATATATAAAAGGTTTTGAAAATGGATTTCAAAGATTATGTGGTAATGTTTTAAAAGGGATTTTATGTGGTTTTCTGGTGTAGCCGGCCAATATACTAAAGGAGCATGTGATCTAAATTAGGGAATGTGACGATATTCTTGAGTGGTCGAACACGTCATCTAAGTTGAGATCGAAGACCAAGAGACTGTAGGCAAGTATTCATCGAATCCTGGAAGTATGAAACTCTTGTATTGTCATTCATAAGACCAAGGCTGAGGTCCACGGGTCGAGGCACTGCCTGAACTTAGAGGTATGATACTCTAGTCGTTTCAGGTGTTGAAACTCAAGATACCATCTAGACCTGGAGGTATGACACTTCGATTACTCCGGATACCTAGGTGTGGATGCTGAGAGTGGTAGACCCTGCAAGTGTTTAGCTAATGTAAGTAATGCATGTGCCCCATTTCTAATTATATTGAGAGAGGACAACTTGTCTAGGTGTAAGGTGAGTAGGTTTTCCTACTGTGTGGTTAGCCTTTAAGGGTTATTCAGATGGAAAATACCCAAGACAGACTTGCTCCTTGCAGGATGACTTATCCATAGCAGTGTAGTTTACTTCAGTGGTTGCTTGTGGCCAAAGTTGGTTGCTTAGCACTGAACAACACGACTCACGATGTAGTTTTAGTGCACCTATGTAATTTTCTACAAGTTTTAGCCAGTAGGGCTCATTTTTGAGGTGTTGGTGTTTCTGGTAGCATTTTAAAAGAACAAAATAGTTTTACAAATTATTTTAAAGCCCAGTTGGATTTATATCACTTGTTTCGGTTCAGTTTCACGTGATTTTCGTGGGATGTGTGCTGGATGACTTTCTTGTCACTCATGCATGTTATTTCTTGTGTTTTGTTAGTTACAGGTGCAAACGATTAGCAATATAGCACTAGTGCATATAGTCGAAGTCACTAGCTACTTATTGTAGGTTCCTAGTAGTTTAGATACTTTTATTTAACCTTTAATTATTCTATTGTGTTTAATTTTAATTAGGATAATGAATCTTAGTGGTAATGACGTGGGTTGCTACACTTGTCAACCACCAACCAAAAATATAGAAAATTAAATAAAGTCTAAATCATATTCAATCATATAAAAAAAAGAAAGTTTCCCAATAATTTTGTGTCTTCAATGTTCATTCTCTTCCAATGCCACAACATCTATTGCTTCCATATATTCAACATCACGTGCATTATCAACTTCAATTTGGAGGGAGAGGCAGAGGAGGGAGAGGCGACGATAGAGAGAGGTGACTGTCAGGTTGGAGGAGGGAGGCAGAAGAGGGAGAAGGGAGGACCGAAGTGAGGAGGTGACTGTCGAGCTAGAGGGGGGAGATGAAGGAGGGAAAGCGGAGGACCAAAGGAGGACGCAGTGGCTAGTGGATGGGGGAGGCAACTGTCAGACTGGAAGGGGGAGGCGAAAGAGGGAGAGCGGAGGGGGGTAGGCAGCTGTAGTGTTGCCTATCAGGTATTGAGAGAATGAGAGTAGGTTTTTGAGAGTAGTTGAAATATAAAAATATAATGAAAATATTATACATTAATCCTTACATTTTTAACTTATAATATATTATATATATATTGGGTCCGCAAGTTTGGGTATTTTTGGACCCAGACCTTACCTTGTGAACAGGTCTAGCGGGTCTAAGTCCATGGATCCATGGGTATCATTTCCAAAACTTAAACTCATACTTTAAAGGTCTAGACCTGCAGGTCTTGGGTCCAAATCTGACTCAAGCCCATACTTAGTATTTTTGGACCCAGACCTTACCTTGTGAACAGGTCTAGCGGGTCTAAGTCCATGGATCCATGGGTATCATTTCCAGAACTTAAACTCATACTTTAAAGGTCTAGACCCGCAAGTCTTGGGTCCAAATTTGACTCAAGCCCATACTTTAAATGTCTAGTCTAACGGGTCCTGCGTCCAAACCCAACCTAGACCCATACTTTAAAGGTCTAGACCCGTGAATTCTAGATCTAGACCTGACCCATTGCCAGCCTTACCTACATGGTTGAAGTGACAAGGGAGGTCAGGTCATTTTCCAAAACTTCTAGAGCTCATTCATTATTTGAAAAAGAGGGACTAATTTTGTGAATATATTGAGTCAACAGGGGAGGAATAAGTGTAGATTGGATAATCTTGCCTACCATCACTCATGTATCGAATAATCTCAATTTTCCCCTGTAATAACTACAATCTATATGGGTCAGCTACGGTTCACCATCGTGGATTGAGACCATGAGCTGGGACCGTGGTTTGCCTCTGCGAGTTTAGCTCACATATTACCTACGTCTTGTACAACCACATTTTGGTCAGTTCAGAATCTAGACAATGATGTAAATCTCGTATCAGGAATTGATTCCTGTTAATGTGTAACCTAGATATACTGACATTTGATTGCCTATAATTGTACACGTATTTATCAGGTTGTCATGATGGATATGTGGTTATTCTCCCTAGGTAAAAAGGTTTTAAAAACTTATAAATTATAATACAATTATTCCAATCATTATCATTTAAAAGATCATTTGATTTTTCATTATAATACATTACAATAAAGTTACTATTAGGTAAACATGAATTTAACATATTATTTGTTGAACATCCATTTTAAATTTCTTAGGTTTGACACTATTATCTGCACATAATTATCTAAATTCTTAAAATCTTTTATGTGATGTTTGTATATATAAAATAGATGATCTGATATTTTCTACATATAGTCTAATACATTGTATATATTCTTATACAATTAAATTAAGAATATGGCAATTACATCTACAGTGAAAGAAATCACCATTTAGCATAGATTTTTAATTTCTTTTTAATATATTTATTGCAACATTATTATTAATAGCATTATCAAAAGAAATTGTATTAATTTTATTATTTATTTTAAACTTCTTAGCATTTGTTTTTATAACATTTGCAATAGCTTTACCAATATATCGATGATCAAATATTTTAAAAGCAACTATTCTTTTTTGTAAATTCTAAAATATATTTATCCAATGTGTAGTTAAACACAAGTAAGGAAAATTAATTAGACTCATCCAAATATCAGAAGTTAATGATATTTTACATAATAAACTAAAAAAATATTTGAATTAAAATATCCTTATCTTGAATAAATTTTTTCTATATTATATTTTTAGTTTTATTTCTAGAATGACTTTTAAATTGTAGATTTATGTATCTTTGCATACAAGTAGCAAAATTTTTATTTTTAGAAAATATAAAATATTTTTCATCTTGAATTATAAATTTTGTTAATCCATGTTTAGTTTCTTTCGTAGAATATTTTCAATTAATTACAGCATTAGATCCTACTTGCAATTGAGCTTGTTTTAAATCTATTTTCCTTGTAAATGATTTTTTTTCTTTACAATTTTAAAGATGCCTATTTAGATGACCATTACTATCCTTTTTACAAGGAAAGTCTTTACCACACTAATTACAATAACAGTTTTCATCATCGGTTGGATTTGGAATTAAATATTTTCAACAAGAAGATGTTCTTCTCCTAACTTTTAGTGTGACTGTGGATTGGGTTAGTGAACCTACATTTTCTCCTACATCTGGGATTGAGATATCTAGCATCGAAGAACTAGCCATTGTAATTTCTAACTAATTAAAATAATAATAAAAAAATTGAGGGTAAAGAAGTAAAGAAAATAGAAGGATTAGAACTAGAGAAATTTGTAGCAATGGAGGTGAAACAGTAAAGCGATTAAGGTAGAAGTTTGAAACAATTAAGCGATGGAAACAGAATGATGGAGCGATGGAGGTGGAATGGTGGAGTTGTAACGTCTCCAAACCAGATGCTACAGAATCTAAGCTACTAAACTAGGATTAGATGCACTAGTAAAGAAAATAAACTGTAATCTATCCAGAACCTATGTATGCGGCTAATGGCTCTTAACTTTGAACATCGGACTGGACTGCACTCCAAACTAAGCACCTGAGAACAATACAAAGTAAAACATGCATGAGTGACTTTTCTCAGGTCCTAGTACACACTCACCAAAAAAACCATGGCGAAAAATCTCTAACAACTAAATTCTAGATTCTCAAAACTAAAACAAGCTCTTTAAATCTCTTTCTAAAAATACTTAGAAAAACATGTCTTTTCTGGGAAATCTCTTTTCTAGAAATCTTTATGCTTTTCTTAAACATCTCTGTTTCTATTTTAAAATATCATGGTTTATTTCTTTTCTAAAAACAACTCTGGGCTAGACTCCAGCATAAGCTTTAAAACTCAAATCTAGTTAAAACACTGTTCTATGGCTGGATCTAGTCTTAAAACTCTGTTCTTATCTTTGCTAGAATCTGACTAAAACTCAGAAGCCAAAACTCAGCTTGCTTCTAGCTTAAAATTGTTCTAAATCTCAAATCTGAAAATCTTTTTTTTTCTGATGCCACCTTGATCAGAGGTGACCTAGCCACAAACGAAGGGAGAGGCGCCAACCTCAATCTCCTACACTGCCATAGTGAAAGTCCCTGTGCGAACATACCATCGTCTCGGCAAATAGCCTTACTAATCTTTTCTCTTTTATTTTCTCATTTGTACGGAGATGCGTTCTCCCAACGTCCCTTTCTTTTTTGGTATTAAAGCTCACTAATCATCCTACCCGACCCATTCAACACCTTTCTCTAGACACCCAGCCTCTCTAACCAGGGCCACAACTCTAAAAATCTTATTCTGAAAACATATATTTTTTCTTTTGTAAAACTCTTTTCACTTACAGAAATCTTTCTGTAAAACTATTCTTTTCTTTCTGAGATATCTCTTCTATAAATCTTTATAAAATTCTTTCTAAACCATATGCCAAAATACTTCAATTAAGCATAAAAATCCATTCATATTCATCTTTATCAACAATCTCTTTTATTTAGCTCTAAGGTCTGGTTCGGCATACCGAACTAAAATGGTAGACCTAAATAGGCCCAAGTGCCTAGATAGGTCGATCAAATTTGAAACGATCGTTTGAATTTCCCTGGTAAGGAAGATCGGAACATTTCGATCGTCTGAAATCTCCTGAAACGGTCGATCGAACATATTCGATCGTTTGAAACAGGGCTTAGGGATGAATACTGATAGAAAAATGACATACCGATTTTGTTTAGTATACCAAATTTTCCATTTTTTGAATTCTTTCCTCGACCCTAACTCATTCATTTGTCGAAATTGAGACCTCCGACAGACTCCTTTTTAGTGAACCACAAATCCTAAATAAAACATATATAGTAACATGTCAAGTCTTCATCTATTTGGGACAAGTTTCATTAAAAAGTATTATGCATATCTCAAGATACAAAATCAAAAACTAAGAAGAGTTGTCCCAAGAGATTGTTGCATCATCTCGGAAAAATCTACTAAAATTCTTGATAAATCATGGAAAATTCTCAAATCCTCATAAAACCTTGATATCATGCTAATTAATTCATAATCATGCTTTCCAATTAAATTCACAACATAATTCATGAATTTAAAGCTTGAATTGAGAGAAGAATGGAGAATGGAAACGTGTACGCTTAAGTGGTTCGGGCGATCCCTCCTTCTCCAGTGATCTTTGTCTCCCTTCCCGACGTCCCTCTGGGCTCGTGAGTCTCCTGTGGTCCTCTTCCACTGGTGGAAACATGCTACCTCTCCTCTCTCTCTCTGGCCCTCTTTTCTTCTCTACTTTTTGCCCAAATCTTTCTCTTCTCTCTCTCGATGTGCCGATCCCAGTGCCTCCACTTTCCTCCATTCATTACCCTCACCCCTCTTGTCGCTAAGCCGCCAGAGATCTTGGCAAATCCGAGATTTGACGTGGACGATATGGTGGAAGGCTGCAGGCAAGAAAGGTGCTGTGGCGAATTGACTCCAGTCCCACACATACACACGTGGTACACACATTAGTCCAAAATACCATACAGTAGGGAAAATACTACAGACAATTACTAACTAATAGAGAGAGCTCAACACAAAACTATATCATTAAACTGATTGTTCATATTACACAATAAAAAATTAATTAAATTTATTCTGGATAATCTTGACACAAATGTTACAGGAGTGATAGAGATAGAAGTCTGAAAAGATGAAGTAGTGAAGCAATGGATCGCAATTTTAGATGCCGAAGTAGAAGTGTAACACTAGCAAAGTGTAGAGAGTAAAGAGGAGTTGAAAATGTAGAGAGTAAGGAGGAGTTGAGAAGTTGTTAAGAAATGAGATGGGGTGGGAGATATTTATAGGAAAATAAGAAAGAAGAAAGAAGAAAAAAATAAAAAATAAAAAAAAGAAAATAGCTATTGACAATGGTTGGAGAAAAATTCCAACTATTGAGCTAGGCAACGTCTACACCTGACCCCATACCCCAGCCCATCCTTATTGGGAAAGGAGGGTCAGGCTGTCGATAGGTTGGGCTAAGGTTGGGCCCTTTTCGGGCTACGTTGGGTTGTCTGATCCTTTTTACACCTCTACCTATGATTTAAAATTTAATACTATTTACGAATTATGAAAATGATATGGATGTTCAATTTACGTAAAGTGAGCTCCTAGACTTATTCTATCTTTTTCTTATATATATATATATATATATATAGGATTGGGATCAATCGTACTTTACCTCAAAATAGCATTTTGAGCTAAAGTCATTGTTAATTATTGGATCTTCATTCTATAGTTATTATCAAAATAACTTTAAGCATTAGTGGTTTTCATTTGCGTAGAAAGAATAAAGAGATAGTTAAGGGTAATTAATTGTGTTTCTTAAAAAGTGGAAAGTAACCTTGGAAGAAGTGGAGAAGTGGGTAATTAGGAGAAATAATTTAAATGAGTGTAATGAAAGACGTAGAGAAGTGGAAATGTTTTCAATTCGTTTTATGTGTGATATTTTATAGCTTTCTCAATTATATTTGCCATATGGTGTTTATAATTCTGTTAATAAACGTTTTGTAATTGTTTATTAGCATAATTTAAATTTATTATCATTTCAGTTTTAATTATACACTTGTTTGATACTATAACTAAAGTTGATTGTATTAATATTGTTTTTTTTTTCTTTCTCGCATCATAGTTTTTTCAGATACATTTGCTGTATTTATAATACTCGTTAATAACGTTTTTGAAAATTTTATGTCGTATAACTTGAGTTTGTTGTGTTTTCAGTTTTAGTGTTTACGTTATTTTGATACTGTAATTGAAGTTTATTTTAACAGTATTTTTTTTTTGTTATTACTAATATCTGCTTTTGCTTATGAATTGCTTTTATAATTTTGTAAGATACATTTCACGTATTGTTTTAATAAACGTGTTAATACCATCACAAAAAGTTTTGTATTGTCAAATTAAGTTTATTGTTATTTTAGTTTTAGTGTTTTGATAATAGTTTGTTATAGTTTCCCGAGTTTATTGTATTAGTATTGTTTTTATTGTTGTTACTAGTATCAGTCTTTTACTAAAACTTTTTTTTGCATTACTTAAGTTAATAGAAATAAAATCTATAACAATGGTATGTTTTCGTTTCATATTACGTGAGATATGATGGGAGAAAGAAAAGCGTCGTTTTTTGGCTTAACGTATTTTGGAAATTGAACTTCTTTTTTTTGAATATGATAATATCACTATTGGGAGTTACAACTATTTTGTGGTTTTTCTTTCTTTGTATTAAAATACGTGTAGGTGTGATTAATGATACAAATGTAGTTTCATCTAAGGAGTCTTTTGAAGTAAGATGTACGAGATACCTCTCCTATATATATATATATAGAGAGAGAGAAAGAAAGAGAAAAAATAATGAACAAGTAGTACCTTAATTTTAACCATCCATCTTCATCCCAATAACTATCATTTAAATGACAATAATTTAAAATTTTTAATTAAATAAGGATATAAATCCAATGATTGAAAGATTCAAGATCTTACTTATCTTAAGTAGAGATGGACTATATCAGAAAGTTAACATATATATATATATATGTGTGTGTATGGATTTATCAACAATAATACAATTGATCTATGAGACCCATAACAAGTATAAATAATCAAATTCATTGTAGGCTCAAAACAATTGTAAATAACCGTAAAAGAAGTTCAATTTTAATACTTGATCTATCGATACAATGCACTTTGATATTTTCCGATTGTCCACGATAGAACTCGAAAAACGCTAGAGGGAGAGCCAGACCAAATATTCACAACAACAGAAGAAGAGAGCGAACTAAGAGATGCACAAGGCGAACCACAACTTTAGGAGACAAGTCGCCGGAGCTTCACCCTAGAGACCAAGAGATGAAAGGCCTCGGGGACTAAGAAATCCATTCATTGCTGGAGATCACAGAACCACGTGCCAATAGAAAGGAGCGATGGGGCTTCTTTTTTTTTTTTTTTTGTTGAGAAGAGGGGAAGAGGAGTGGTCGCAATGAACAACGGTAAAGTCTTAAATAGTGACGACATTTTGTCATAAATTATTATTAGACTTGTAGAGTACATTATGGTCTTTTCAATATCATTGCTCTTGGATTCTTGGAAGAAGCACGAAATTATTGCTTTTATTTTAGTGGATTCTGCAGCTCAACTATCACTCTCCTGCTCCAACTTGATTCTTCGATGGAGTGAATCATTTTACATATGCTTGGCAAGGAGAATCACCTCCAAACAAGGAGCAGAATTCTCGGGATCAGAGAATATCTCCTGTCCAAACAGAGCCTCAGAATTCGATCATAATTAACTACTATTTGTAAGGAAAACAACTGTGAAAGGCTGAAAGCCCATTGGCTACGCTGTTAGACCCCTGGTACAGCAGGCATGGTAACACCATTCACCTCAACTCCCTTCGCGGCAGTAACAACATCTTCTTCTGTTTGCAAACTCCCATCCTCCTCTTCTCCTCTCCTCCGCACCCACCGCCACCGCCCAAACACAAGACTGCTCTCCGTCACCGCCATGTCCACCGGAACCCCGGAAAACACCGACCCAAAACGCGTGGTGGTCTGCGGCGGCGGCGTCATCGGGGCCTGCACTGCCTACTTCCTCTCCTCCACCACCTCTACCCCATCTACACACGTCACCTTGGTGGAGAAGTCGTCGATCGCATGCGCCGCCTCGGGCAAGGCCGGCGGGTTCCTCGCCCTCGACTGGTGCGACGGCGGCCCGCTTTCCTCGCTCGCCCGTTCCAGCTTCGAGCTGCACCGCTCCCTCGCCGGAGACCTCGCCGGGGCCGAGTCCTACGGCTACCGGCCGCTCCACACCTTGAGTGTATCTATTTCTGCGGGCGACAAGGGAAAGAGAGGTGGTCGTGCTAGTGCTGCGTCTCGGGTTCTCCCGGAGTGGGTCGACGGTCCGGCACGGCAGGTCCGGACGATTGGCACGGTGGAGACCACGGCTCAGGTTCATCCGCAGCTGTTTACGAGGAGGCTGGTGGCGGCGGCGGTGGAGAGTGGTGTTGTGGAGGTGGTGATTGGGGAGGTTGAGCGTGTCGAAGTCGACGGCGACCGGGCCACTGGAGTTTTTGTCAGAAATGGTGTGGTGGGTTTAACAGATGAGTCCACATTTTCTCGAGCAACTAGTGTTTTCTATGGTACCAATGAATTGGGTTTTGTTTTTTGTCTTTTTCTTGTTTTTGGACAGGAGGGTGGCCGGACGGATTTTCTCGCTGCTGACGCGGTGGTGTTGGCGTTGGGACCGTGGTCGAACTGCTCGCCTACAGTGTCGTCACTTTTCCGTGTCTCTGGATTGAAGGCTCATAGTATCGTTCTAAGGCCACGGAATCCTGATGCCATTACTCCTCATGCTTTATTCCTCAGTTATCTCCCTTCGAGGGGCGGTTTCAAGTCCTTGGACCCTGAAGTTTTTCCTAGACCTACTGGTATGCATTAGAATTTGGGCTTGCTTGGTGCTCTTATTACTTTTAGATTAAAATTGAGAGTATTAAAAAGTGTCATTATTAATCTAACAATTAAGTATATCAGTGGATGTCTAAAATTCGAAAATTTACTCCGAATCTGCATCCAAATTCTCAATTTTTTATCTAAAATAAATCTGATGGAGCGAATTCTAATCCGAAAAAATTCAGATCAAATACATATGTTGTTACATCCGTATTCGGAAAAATCCATATCCAAAAAAATATTCGTATTCACATCTGTATCCGTATTCGAATCTATCTAATATATAATTAATCAATTATCTTTACATAAATTTTAGTTTTAATTTTATATTTTTATTTAATTTTCATATATAATACATGGTTAATTAATCTAACTAATAATATTTATTGTTTACATTTAGCTATATTTCAGAGATTTCGGATATCTGATATTGGAGGTTTAACAGATACAGATATGGATTTATTTGCACTCAGAATTTTTGATAGGATATGAATAATATCCGAATCTGGATGTATCCGATAGATTTGAATATGGATGTCAAAATTAACATCCATTTGGATAGGATACAAATTCAGTTACGGATGGAAAATTTTGGATTCAAATTCGGATATTGGCAGATCCGTATCACATTCACTCCATTTACACCCCTATCTAACTTGTAGTATATCTTCACTAACACTTGCTTCTTTCATATGGCCTCTTGAGGAGCCTTGCTTTTATTTGTAAGGTTGAGCTGACTAAAGTGCTTAGCTCATCAAACAAGTGCACCAAAGTGGGAGTTGGTTTCATTATGAACAATTTTTGCTTCAGTATCACTTTTGGACATCCAAATTGAATACTATGCTTTTTTTATGTTAGTTTTCAGTAATACAGATTTATGTTTGTGGTCCTTAATCTTATATTTCTTCATTTGGCTTCACTTCAAAATCATTTATTGTTGAA
>JAMKQA010062746.1:0-13125 GCA_024699735.1 Posidonia australis
TGATGTGTAGGGGTGTGTCCTAATGCTCAGAAATATCGCTCGTGTGTCGGGCCAAGAGTTGATGCAATAATATTGCATAATAAGATCAAAGATCTAATGTCTTGAGCGATTTATCATCCTTGCTTTCTATATGCCTAAATGCAAGAAAACTGCTGGAAAAAAAATTTGTACCTTCCTAATGCATCAAGGAAGAAAACCAGATGAAAACCCAGAAGCAAATCGGGTCGAGAAAGCAAGCAAAACACATGAAAAACATGTTGTGTGCTACTAAAAACAGGCCATCGCGCCTGTTTGGTGCGCCAGACTGGTGCGTCAGTCTGGTGCGCCACCTATGTGCGTCTAGGTGGGCCATTAAAATATGCTGAAGGAAAAAAAGGAAGCCACACAAAACCAAAAACTTCAGAGAATGCACTCTGGAAAAGTATGCAGTGGAATCATTTTGTAAAACTTAGGGAAAAACCATGTATTAAGAGTGCAAGAGATGCAAATGCAATGACCTTGATCTCAAGGGCAAGTAGCCTCACACAAGGTCTCATTTATTTGAACTAGATGAAGAAAGCATGATTCAGCCAAGCCACTGGATCCTGGGCCCATGCACTCGGTTCTCACAAAGGAGTAAGGTGCAATCGGCCTACCAGATTCAGCCTGGAACTGAATAATGAAATGAAGAAAACAGACGGAAAACGATCCAAATAAGACTGAAAAGCATGCAAGTGTCATCATGGCACATCAGAGAATCAATCATAAAGAATCGAACTCAAAACCTCAGATAAAACCATGCAAACAAAGGTGCTAAATGCAAGTGATCTGATCTCTGGCCAGTCTGGCGTGCCTGCTTTGTGCGCCAGATGTATGCGCGTGTCAAGAGCGCCTGAGTGGTGCGCCCCAAGGAGTCTGGGTCAGACTGCAATCTGATCCAGAATCCCTCCCAGCATAGATAAAGGAGGATTCATGCTAATGCAAATGGGTTCATGTCATTATTAAAAACTGGAAACATGATAGGGATGCATACGATGGAAAATCATCATGTAAATCATGCATTTAGAATTTAAACAAGTTGATGGGTTCATGTATGAATGAAAGCAAAACGCCAAAGCATAGACATGTTCTGGATAAATGCAATCAGAGTGTATGTAAGCGATGACCATAGGCATATATCAATGTGCAAAAAAACATAAAGGTGCGTGGCAAAGCTATGTGCAAAGAAATGATAAAAAGATGACAACTTATACAAGCTTTATGCTAGAAACACAAGCAAAGACTAGCATGGAGATTATTTTGCATAGTGAACAAGCATGTTTATCATATGAAACTTCATAAACATGGAATAAAACAGTCTATACATGGGATTTAAAGCATGTCTTATCATGTTTTCTGAAAATATAGCTAAAAAGAAAGAAGAGATAGAAGGCCTACCTCTCAAGATGTTCCCTCTCGAAATATCAGAGATAAAGAGATCCTTGTTGCTTTGGAAGGACCAAGGGTGCTTTTTGATGCAAGGGAATGCTCCAGAACACTAATATAGGTTGCTGGACAGAGGGTATAGCTCGTGCAAGAAGTTAGCTCAGAGCAGAATTGCAGAATTCTGGGTTTCTAACTTCAACTTAGGATTTTCTAACCTCTTCTCTATGGCTACCTATGGGGGTCCTTATATAGCATTTTCTCATGGGTAACTCATGGGAATGTAGAGAGCCTTGCAGACGAAAAGCCTGGAAGATTCCATGGCATATTCGCTGCTAAAGGTAACAGCTATGGGAGGTGGAAAGCCAGCAGCCTGCAGCCTACGAAGTGGTGTGCGCCAGGGATGTGCGCCGGGTATGTGCGCCACTTATGTGTGCTAGGGAGGTGTGCTAGCTAGGTGTGCTAGGGAAGTGTGCTAGCTAAGTGTGCTAGGGAAGTGTGCTAGCTAGGTGTGCTAGGTAGGTGTGCTAGGGAAGTGTGCTAGCTAAGTGTGCTAGGTAAGTGCTCTCCCCTACTGGTCTGGTTTTCTAATTGGGCTGCGGGCTTGCTACGAGTTTGGGTTGGTTCAAGGGTCAGCCCCATCCAAAGCAACATCTGGATTCTCATCAATGAGTCACCTCAAAATCGAGGTGTCTACAGGTAGGATGTAACACCTAGGCCCGATTGTCCATTTTAATGTAAAACCATTATAATATTGTAATAATTGTGTAAATAGTTTATTAATGGATAATCAGATATGGTGGTTTGTGGCTGAGATGTTTTGATTCCCTTATTGGAGGAATTCTCTGGCTTTCTATGTGCCTGTGTCTGCATATGGGACCTGGGTAGATTAGGTCAAACTTGGCATAGTGGCCTCGGGATGCATGCCCATCTTTTTCCCCTTTCTCCTTCTCCTTTCTTTTTTATTTTCTCTCACTTTCTTCCCCCCTCACGTGTGAGCCCCTCTTCCTCTCCTTTCTCCTTCATAGGCTTCATCTTGTCTCCTCCACTAGACTCTCAAAGGCTACCGAGCATCGACGAGATTCACGAATCATAGACGGAAGAAAGGGAATAAGAGGGGGAGGGATGGTGCCCTGGAATGGGGAGAGAGAGCAAACCGAGAGAAAGGGAGAGAGGCCAGCTATATGATGAGGGACTAAGGGTCAGAGGAGCTAGGGCTACGTTGAGGGTTGAGTGCCTGTGCTAGAGGAGCTCGTCCAAGGCCAAAGGCCATCGAAGGAGGAGGTGGATCGTAAGAGTGCCTCGAAGAGGTATGCATCCAGTCCTCTCTCTTTCTTTTCTCTAGTTTGGGACAGGGATTAAAAATACCCAAAATCATGCTAAATTCATGGAGAAATGTGGAATGGGAGGGGAAATTAGTGAATTATATGTTTGTGCTGTGATCCAGAATTTTCATGGGTTTTTGATATGGTATATGCATGATATTTAGGCTGGCCATGATTAGGGCTAATTTCTGAGCTTCCTTTCCTTTGTGAATTAATATTTTGAAGCATGATGAATGAAATGTGAAATGGTTTGAGGGGTTGTGAAGGAGACTTGAAAATCTACACTCCAGAATAATTCCATGATTTTATGTGTTATCATGTGAGTGTAGTGGCATGTTAAAGGCTTAAGTTCAGAAACAAGGTTTCTGAACTCTAGGTGCAGGGTCTCATACGCATGTGGCATGTGTGTATGGGTTAGGGGTCCTAGGAGCTGATTTTCTGGGATTTTGTGAAGTAAAACCCATGTTTAAATGTGATTATGCATGAAACTCTAAGTTGCATGCTTAAATAGTGATTTCTTGAGATTTTATGAGAAATATCATGTTATAATGTGAATAAAATGGATTGTATCAATTAAATGGAAATCATGTGATTAAAAGAGTGTGGTTATCGAGATATGTGTATGTAATTGCTTGGATATGGCTTGCCATGATTTTGTGGAGTTTTAGTGATCGTGGTTTCCAAGTTTGGAACGGTCGTGAGAAGCCGAAGTACCCCACTTGTGATAGTGTAGGCTGAGCCTACGGATTTGAGACCTAGGTGTTCAAGTCACCAATAGTGTAGGCTAAGCCTGGATATATGAACTTGAGTGTTCGAGTCACCGATGGGACATCAAGAAAAGACGTATCCCCATGCTTTTGGACAAAATGAAATGTTGAGGCCTGTTGGCCAAGGCGATGTTATCCTGCACGAGGAGTTTCATGGTGGTAGTGCAGTGCAGCAAGAGAAATGATGTCCTTACTAGCTGTTTATGCACCCAGTTACCTCTGATCAAGGTAACACTATTGAAAATGAATGTAAATTGTGTGGTTTTGAGCTAGAATCGGACTTGATGCTTTGGCTTGAGGTTTTAGCCGGATTCTAATAGAAAATGATAATTGTGATTTAAACCATTTACTAGCTATTGTATGGTTTTGTTTTAAGCCTTGTGGTTTTAGGCTGCATCTGGTCAAGATTATGGAATTCTTGGAATGCATAAATGATTTGAAAATGTATGAGATTTAAGAAAATGAAAATGATTAAAAAAAAGGCATGGTTTTGGAAATGAATTCTCGTTATTTTGTGTTCAGGATTTGTGGTTTTCCCTAGATTTGTGAAAAGATTTTGTAAGGATAGAAATTAAAGTTTTCACATGGTTTTCTTAGTTGGACGCGTATTGGGTGACTTAAAAGTCACTCACACATGTTTTGGTTTTGTTTGGCTTTTCAGGTGTGTAGCTGGGTGTAGTCCAATCGCTAGTGTTGGAGTTTCAAAGCCACTAGCCACATACCGTTTCTGGGTAGGTTTTCTCCAATTATTTTAATTATTATTAATTATCATGATTAAGGGATTGATGCTATTTTGGTAGCATTCCTGGGTTTAGGTCATTACATAGGCGCCCCAGATTACATGGTTAAGGAATTATAACCTATTTTCCAAACCTTTCATGATTTCTCTAAAAGCATTTATGATTTTACTTGTTTCAAGGGTATTAGTTGTGGCAAAGGTAGCGTGCTCGAACTAATAGTAGGTTCAATCCCCCTGAACACCTTTGGCATGACTCATCAGCTGTGGTAGAGTAGACGCTCCAACCTTACTCAAATTAGTGGCAAATTTGAGTATTTTGAATCTAAAGAAGATGTTTTGAAGATATTATGGAATTTCTAAGGTATTTATAGAATCTCTATGGATTAAGATAAAAGACAGGAGGTAAAATGCAAAAAGAACAGATGCTGCCATTAGGACAAGTGACGGATATCAACGCTGCCTATGGAGGCAACGACACTGTCGCCATTTAAAGAGGCAACTAAATAAATAACTCCAAATAAGCAAGTGACGAGCACTCTAGATAAATAACTCTAAATAAGATGGTATTGTGAACAAGACTGGGTATCTCCTTTCCACAAAGTTTGACTTTAGGATTAGCAGTTCCTGAGAAATGCACAAGGGGATTAGTTATATCCACCTCAAGCAGGTCCTCAAACTCGAAACCATCGTATGATAAAGATCAACACTCTAGAGGTGATACTAGACACCCTCAATGCAAATCCAAAGTCCATCCTCCTCCAAGGTATGCACTAAGTCCACATTAGCGGTCCACAAAGCGAAGAATATCTAAATACTTATTGCAGTAGACCATTTGGATTTGAGAGCTTCATCTCGAGAAAGGATATCCAGAAATTTGACAACGAACTTAGAGTTCGTGACCAGTGGGATAGTAGTAAAAAGGCTAAGTCTACAACCGCAATACTATGGTAGTTGGTATTTACTACCGCACAAGTGGACAAATAGTCCATCTATGAATAAACTTCATTAGAAGGTGGGATGACAATAGGCCTATGGGGAGAGAAACCCGCCATTAATGACAACGGAGAGGTAGGTGGCACCTCAACAGGAGAATGAAGATTCAGGGGAGGCTGAGGAGGAGATGACATCTATTAAAGAATTGGCAGACCCCAATAGAGTAAGAGGGGGAGACCCCCAACTTAGTACATCTATTAAAGTGTAATATCCCAGCACTACACAATAATATAGAAACTATACAAATAATTTATTGAATTTAAATTAGCAAAAATGAACAACTAAATAATTATAATTTATTGCCTAGACTTGTGTGCAGCTAAGTATCCCCAAGAATTGCATCAGAACAAGACTACACCTCCAACAATGCACCTGAGACAAGACAATTAAAATCCCTGCATGAGTGACATTATTGTCACCCAATATGCACCCTAAAACACACACAAAAACCAACAAGGCCTAAGTTGCTACCAAAGCCATGAAGAAAACACAAATACTGAAAGCCAACAGCTGTGATTCAGGAAAACCATTTAAAAATCGTGCCTTTTCTAAACTTTCTTGTCATTTCTTCTCTTTTAAAACTCATGCGCATTTTGTAAATCATTTTATGCATTTCAGGAAGCAATTTCTCATCTAGGTTCCAACCTAAAACACAATCCTTTTCAAATATCAAATCACAACAAAATCATGGCTGGAAACTGGCACAAACTACCAATCTCATTCCAAATCAAAAACCTGTCATATCACCCTGGCCATAGGTGACTAACTTGGCCACAAGCAGTAGATGAGGCTCCATCCATGCCCACGTTGTAGTGTCACAGTGAACCACCCCGCGTAGGAGTTCAACCGCTGCAGTCGCATCCTCAAAGTCATGTACCCTCACTAGTACAAGCGTTAGGTGCATCCTCACGACACCCTTGGTGCCCGAGCACTAGGGGACTCTAACCCTAGACTCGACCAGTACCGACATTGAGGGTAGTCTGGGTCCATCATGCCCTAGGTCTTACAATATCATACAATCTCAAGGCTCACTCCTCAGACCAAAACTCGGCAACCAGTGCCTATGGCACGTCCCGACTACTCAGAAGTCCCACTACCCCTTGCCGGTACGACACTCGGCCTTAAAGTGGTTACTATAAAACTCGACAAATCATATGAAGCTTCCTTTAAAACTCTTTTTAAAACCTTTTCTCAAAAATCACTTATCATTATCAAAACCCATTTCCATGACTTTTATTTTCCTCAAAACACCATTTTCACATTGTGGTTCACATTCATTTATCCAGTTATGAGCTCACAATCATTTCTCATGTATTTCTCCTATATTTAAGGAAATCATCATCTTTACATTCCTTACTCATGTATTTTCCATGCATTTCATATATATTTAATACTTTTTAATCTCAAGAAAATCACTGAAAACATGATCTACAATTTACTGAAACACAACAAAATGTGTCGATCATCCTCGTCGGCTACATCCGCCACCAAACATGCGACCCAGTCATGCTATGAAAATTCGCTGGAAGGATCCGCTTTCCAATTTTGTCACCAGTTTTTTCAAATAAAACTCAGAATATTGCACTTAACCGGAAAAATCCTAAAAAAATCATCAAAAATTCCCAAAAATCACAAGAATCATTCCATACCTCCAGAGCATGCCCTAACACATTCCAGTGAATTAACAGCATATCTACAGCTTAGAATTGACATGATTTTACATTTATTTCCTTATTAATCCATTTATATCTCATTAAATCATGATTAATTCCTTGAAAATCCAAGAATCACCTCCCCTTACACACAAATCCTGATTTTATGTTTCCATGATAATCTCCATGTTAATATGATCCTAGACATGCTTCTAGGAATTAAAAGGAGGGAATGTGTACTGTGGGAGTTCGTCAGTGTTTCACCCTTTTCCAACAAGCTCCTTTGACGTCCGTGCTACTTTGGCGACGAGTGCACCGATGACAACACCCCTTCGATGGTGGCTAGGTAGTGGCGGACTTCTAGTGAAATCTCCTCCTTTTCCCACACACTCTCTCTCCGAGTTTCTCTCTCAACTCTCTCTATTTCTCCCTCTCATTTTCCCTCCGAGTGTTTTCCAATGAAAAAGGAGTGGTGGGGTTTAAAACACCCATGCAAAGCACAATCAAGGGGGCATGTAGCGGAATAAGTAGGCATAGGTGGCAGGTTGATGAGAAAATCGAGTGCAGGTGACACCCCTCCGACAGTGGCCAAGCGGCAACGGAACTTTGGTGAAATCTCCTCCTTTTCCCACACTCTCTCTCCCAGTTTCCCTCTCAACTCTCTCTATTTCTTCCTCTCCAATGGTAGCCAGGCGGTGACGGAACTCTGGTGAAATCTCTTCCAATTCTCACACACTCTCTCCCAGTTTCCCTCTCAACTCTCTCTATTTCTCCCTCTCATTTTCTCTCCAAGTGTTTTCCAACGAAAGAGGAGCAATGGGTTTTAAAACACCCACGCAAGGCACGATCAAAGGGGCAAGCAGCAGAACAGACAGGTGCAGACTGCAGGTCGGTGAGAAAATCTAGTGTAGGTGAGGCAAGTGGTGTTTCCTGTTTTCTGACATTTTACTGTTCAGGCTGCGCACTAGCAATTTGTGCCACCAATATTTGCTAATTATAATCACTTAGATAGTTGGCCTTCTTGGTTTGCCTAGATTATCTGCCATCATAATCTGCTAAGACCATCTACCTACTGGATCTGCTTGACCCTTATTGATCCAAGCTAGAGAGAAAACAAGATCCCAATTGAAGGAAACCAATCCTGAATCCAACTCAAACATCAACACACATCCTCATTAACACAAGGAAATCAAATTCCAGAGTATTAACACTGATATTAAATGTCATTATCAAAATATATTGCCTCTGGTAGAACCTAGGTATTACATAAAGAATTGGCCAATTACACCATAGCAGTTGGTTATGACAAGGGCTTAATTTACTTGATAATATTAAGTCCCTATTACAAAATCATCTATCTAATACGTTGTATCATTAAACCAAAAGAAAATACGTTATTTCTTTTTTTGTACAATTGATATGGAGAAACAATATAATCTTGGTCCTACCAAAATAGTACAATTAAATATGCAAATTGTGTAGACCTTATCTATATGTTAAAATCGTCTATACATAGTGCCTTTTCGACCCTAATGACGTATTTATGAGTCAGAGTCTTACTTGATGATTTTGTAGTCACCGTTTTCTTTACTTTGAAATGGTAGCTTTCTATTGACACTTGTGCAACCACATGTCCACATCCCATAGGTAAACTCAACTAGTGGAGTTGGTTTTGTAATTATTTCATGTGATATGTTAACACAAAACATAATCCCTCCCCCTTTTCCTTACATCTATTGGAAAAGAAAAGAGTTATTGATGCGTATATTTATTTCAAAAGGACCAAAATAGAATGGTAATATGAGGATTTAGAAATAAGATAAGTATTTTTATATAAAAAGAAATAAAAAAATTTGAGACCTAAATGAGTTAATGGACTTAAATGGGCCTACTTACTCATTTGAGAATCCCAATCCTAACCTAACCCATTACTTAAACAGGTTGGCGGATATTACAAGTAGGTTTAGGTAGGGTTTAGCACACCAAGATCAAATTGGAGTTAGGTTGGTAGGTCCGGATTAAGGTTAATAGGCCTATAGATACTTGTAATTTCATGTATTTTTGTAAGTGTATATCTATGCAAACAAGAAGCACTTGATGGATAGTCTCATTGTATTTCTTCAAGTTTTGGAAAATGTCCTAAAATCATCAACAAATTCTCTAAACATGTCATCACATAGACTTCAACTCACTTTAGTCATTTTGAATATACCAAAGGAAACATATTTTTATGTATGTTGTCCATGACACGACGATGATATGTTAGGCTCTTTGTATTCGTATATTTTACCTAGTTATTCAATGATCAAAATCCATTCTTAGGTACATATATATGGTTGTTTTAAGCTTTTAGCTATTATACCAGATCTCATTTCAAAGAAGAATGAGAAGAAATAAAATCTTTGAGATACAATCATAATAGATAATTTACGAATATCCTAGTTGAATAGCTAATGTAATGAATTGAATGTAATGTATTCCATATAATATTTTAATTCAATACAATATGGTTAAATGTAAATATTTAAAATTAGCATGGTTACAATTATAAATTGCATCAATATAATAAAAAGTATATATATGTGATTATATTTTCATCTTATTCCAATTATTGAAACCCATTCATCAAAAAGATCTCTAATTTTAGAAATTTTCAGCAGTTAAAATTACATATGTTATTAAACAAAAAACTTAGTCTAGAAATTGTGAAATAAAAGTATTTTGTAAGATATAAAGTGGATTAAAACATAGTAAAAAAAAATTTTACGTATAAAATTTAAATAAAATGATTCATATATAGTCAAGATAGTTGCATATGGTTAAAATTTCCCATTTCGTGTTGTATTATTGTCTATTAAATTTTAAAAATATTTACATATGATTGTATTTTGTTATATTTTTTAACTTGGTAACATATAGATTAGAGATATATTTACAATGTTTGCAAGGAATAATGACAAAAAATTAGAATATCGATTTTCACAAATTCTTAGATGAGGCTTAACCTCACACAAGTTAAACAAGATTCTTGTATTTTTTTAGTAAACTATATTGCATTTTTTTTATAGTTTACTGAAAAATAGTTTCAGTAATTATTAAATTAATTTTTCAATACTATTAAAATTATTTTTTCGATAATACTAACAGATTATTTCAATAGCTTCTGAATGAAATATAACACAATTTACTGAAAAATGCACAATTAAAACTTATTTAGCTTAAGTAAGGTCTTATCTCATCTGATAACTCTGTATTATTTTTATTAGGATTTTTTTAATATTTTAATAATCATATTGTTTGCAATGCACGTGGTTGATAGTTAGGAGTTAGAAATATTCAATATCTTATTTTATAACTAATCATTTTTTGTACTCTGCCCAGGGAGTTTCTCAATTAATCGCCTTCGTTTGAAAAACCTGCTTTCCACTTCAATGCAATCAAGCACTTGATTTATCTTGTTAGTAAATGCACAATTTGTTGTAGTTATAAGTATAACAGCAATTCTCATTGTTACAAATAATAATAACACTAGTAATTAATAGAGATATGCAGACGTTACTATGATTGTAATTAATAAACCTGCCAATTGTTGCACGTACTTATTTATACATCTAATTATTAGGAGGAAACATTCAGTTTTCATGAGAGAAAAATGCATGATTCATGTAAACAACAAAGAACATACTCCGGCCTCCAGGAGAAAACTTCAAGAAACAATAATGTTCAAGAACCTCAACCAATCTGCTCTAACAGCACACTTTATTCATAAGAAGCAAGCAGAGAAGATAAAAAACCCAAGAGGAAATGAAGAAGAGATGGAGTTCATAATCCATATATCTTTCTCATAGCTTGAGAGAGAGATCCAAATCCAATCCTTTGCCCTTCTCATTGTCATCACCAACACTCCAAACGTTCAGCTTCGCACTACAATCTCCATCTTGCACGTCTCCATCCTTCCCCATCGAAGGACCCAACCCTAAGAAGTCGACCGTCCTCAGCCCGCTAACGTTCGACCCATATCGAACAGCACCACCGGCTGCTGTCCCAGCCGTACTTCTGGCCACCATGGAGGCTACGTGCTCCCTCCTCGTCTGCTCCATCTCCACCCGGTGGGCTGTCATGTGCCCACCTAGCGCGTAGAGGGTTGCGAACACCTTGCCACAGTAGGAGCAAGCTCTCGGGGAGCGAGCACTTGGAAGGTGGTAGGACTTCTTGTTGTCATTCATAGCGAAGGGAGAGAGGCAGCCAGAGATGGAAGGAGAGACAGCAGAGAGAATTGTGTGTGTGTGTGTGTGTGTGTGTGTGTGTGTGTGTGTGCATGGGAGAATGGATGGGACATATAAGAAGGTGTTGAATAAGAGAGAGGAGCAGTTGTCTGTGTTCAACGTTGTTGTGGGCTGTTTAATGCAGTCATTCAAAGCAGTGGGAATGGAGGAGGGCCTCGAGGGAAATGTGATAGGATTTAAATTAATTCGACCTGGGAATGCAATTCTTCAAATTCATTAGAGGCTTTACTTTCTTGAAAGTTCCTTTCCCAGTGATTCAACGTTATTCTTTTTTGAGCGCATCCATATTGAGAAATTACACGATGGGTTGGACACACATGTAGCGTTCATAGTTGGACACGTGACGGAATCCACAAAGCAAATCTCATTATACGTCGGTTGACGTTGCATTTGAGGGAGACGGCCCTCGGCTCCTATCGATTCCCCTTGGTCGAGTTCCACGACGTAGACGGAGAATCCGTGTGGCGCAAAGTGAAGTCGTCCCAAAAGAACGACCGTAGAGCATAATGAAGAACTTCGTGATGATGGGACCTACAGTATCATCTCTTTTTTTTTTAATGGTATCATCTAATGATAGAAGTGAATTGCGTAGTATTGTGTGTAACATCGTCAATGTACAAGATTTTGTACATATAAATAATAGTTGTTTAATAGGAAAATGGAGAAAAAATGTTAATAGCTTACAAGACTTGGTGACACAATTGAACAAATAATCCAACTTGTTCTCAAACAAATTAATCCAATTATGTGCAAATGAACCCTATCAGATTCATATATGATCCAAAAGAACTCATTCATGTTAGATTGTTGGATTTTTCTTTTACTTTTACCATTAAACAACTAATACACTAATTTCATCGAACAAAGTATAGCTCATTCGAAACATAACTACTACTCTAGTTGGAAGGTTGTAGATTTGAATCCCAATAGATCACTAATAAAATACTTATTTTACTTAGCAGTTATTGGCAAGAACTATCGGATATAATTTGCTTTTCTAACTTGGTTAGGATTCTTTGAACTCAATGAGGTTTGCTGATGGGTTTACACAAATCAACTCAATAGAGATTCTTTTTTGGAGTCTTCACCTCTTGTACTTTTCCATTCTCTTCTCCTCCCTCTCAAGACTAGGGTTTGTCTTGCGTCAGCACTAGGTGTGGCCATGGGCATCGCATAGGTGTGGGTGTGGGCATTGGCATGCACGTGGTTGTGAGCATCGAGGTTTGCATGGGTGTAGACACCCTGATTTTGAGGTGACTCATTGATAGCTTTCCAGTTGTTGCTTTGGATGTGACTAACCCTTGAACCAACCTTAAACCCATAGCAAGCCCGTAGCCCAACTAGAACTCCAGATAGGTAGGAGAGAGCACCTAGCAAGCACACTTACCTAGTACACTTACCTAGCACACTTACCTAGCACACTTACCTAGTACACCTAGCTAGCACACCTACCTAGCACATTCTAACATCAAGGCCTGATTATCCATTTCTATTTAATGAACCATGTGTTATTGTAATATTGTGTTTAATGGTTTATTAATGGATAATCTGTTATTTCTTGGTTGTGTGTGGTTGTGGGTGGTTTTCTGTGCATCAGGTTGTGATCTGGGACTAATTTGGAGTCTGGTTGGAAGATGCACAGCTGTCTCGATTTGCGTGCCATTTCTTTCTTTTTCTTTTCTTTCCTTTTTCTTTTCCTTCACGCGAGCCCCATCTTCCGCCACCTTCCCCTTTCTTCTTCTTCTTCTTCCTCTTCTCTCCCGTGACGCAGCGGACGGCAGCCCGTGCCTCCCCATCTCGTCCGACGGGATGGGTGGCCGACGTCTTGTGGGAGGGGATGAGGATAAGAAGGGGAGACGGTGGCAGAGCGGAAGAAGGTGTGTGCGCAGTGAGGAGAGAAAGGAAGAAAGGGAGGCTGAGAGGCGCGCGATCGCGGGAGTGGCGGTGAGCTGAGCCATCTGG
>JAMKQA010062747.1:0-13506 GCA_024699735.1 Posidonia australis
AAGCAAGCCATGCAAGAGGAATATGATGCCTTACTCAAGAATTCTACGTGGCGTTTGGTACCTCCTCCACCACATGCTAATGTTATTGGAAGTAAATGAGTATACAAAGTTAAAGAAAGGATAGATGGATCGATTGAACGATTCAAAGCAAGACTTGTAGCTCAAGGCTTTGCTCAGAAATATGGAGTCGACTACAAAGAAACTTTTAATCTGGTTATCAAACCGGTTACCATTAGAGTGCTTCTTAGTCATGCCTTTAACTGTGGCTGGGATGTGCGACAATTGGATGTATCAAATACATTCCTTCATGGGGAATTAAATGAAGATATTTATATGCATCAGCCTCCGGATTTTTTGAATCAGGAATTTCCAAAACATGTATGCAAACTTCAGAAATCATTATATGGGCTCAAGAAAGCTCCTAGAGCTTGGTTTAATCGTCTCAAGGATTTTCTACACACTATTGGATATCAAGAATCCAAATGTGATGCCTCCTTGTTTATAAAACATCATAAGAATACAGTTACTTATGTTCTAATCTATTTGGATGATATTATTATTACTGGATCATCCTCTTAAGTTATCCAAGATACAATTGATTCACTAGCAAATATGTTTGCCTTAAAGGACTTGGGTGATCTTCACCATTTCCTTGGAGTTGAGGTCAGATGCACCAAAGATGTCCTACATCTCTCTCAATCAAAATATCTAGTTGATATTTTGAAGAAATTTAAACTTGATGAAGCCAAACCTTGCAAAACTCCTATGACGGCCACTACAAAATTGACACAAGCTGAAAGAGAAATATTGAAACACCCTACAAAATATCGTAACTTAGTTGGGGCATTGCAATATTTATGTATCACGAGACCATATATATCGTACTCTGTTAACAAAGTATGTCAGTTTTTGAAAACTCCTACTGTTGAACACTTTAAAGCAGCAAAGAGAATTGTTCGATATCTCAAGAAGACGATAAATCATGGATTGCCCTATCGTCGGGCAAGCTCTCCTCTACTACAGGCTTTCAGTGACTCAGATTGGGGAAGCGACCTCGATGATAGACGATCTCAATCTGGATACTGTGTATTCTTTGGGAAAAACCTCATCTCATGGAGTTCTCGCAAACAACATGCGGTCTCAAGATCTAGTATTGAGGCAGAGACTCGTGTACTTATCCTTGCCACCTGTGAAATACTGTGGTTGCAATGCCTTTTTCAAGAGCTTCATACACCTTATATTACACTTATTCTATGGTGTGATAATATTAGCACCATACATCTTGTCAGAAATCCCATTTTGCATTCTCGCTCAAAACATTTTGAAATAGACTTGCATTTTCTTAGAGATCATATGAAGAGGCACAATTTTCGAATACAATATATCAGTTCCAACCAACAAATCACTGATCCGTTTACAAAACCTGTCCGGTCACAATCTTTCTCTATTTTCTGCTCCAAGCTGTCGTTGGGTACCCCACTTCCAGCTTGAGAGGAGATATTAATGATATCTTTAATAGATCTTTCAAATATAGAGATTGAATATTTAGAAATCAATTACGATCTCATATGCCAAGGAACTTGAATTTGCGCCTCTTGGACCTCGTCTAAAGTTTATGTGCCCACTGCAGAATCCAATGGTCATTTGCCTCTTACCCTATAATGTTTTAGTGCTAATTGGGTGATTAGATTGGTGGCTAATCCACTGGACTCAAATGTATGGAAAACTTAACCCCACATAAATGATCTGAGTTGGTTACGACGTGGATATTTGAACAGGATTTCGCCGGAATGGCCTCTGGTCATTGCTGATGGCTGAAGTTTCCATCTTTAGGGATTAGACCTGAGTGGTTCTTTTTGCTGGAGAAAATAATTTGATTTAAAACCTTGCAAATAGTTCATGCGTTTGGAATCTTTTTTTTTTTTTTTGTTATCGGTTTTGGTTTTTTTTTTTTTTTTTTTTGCATACCCCTGAATTCGAACCCAGGGGGCGTGGCGAGTTTTACCTTCTTCAAGCCACTATGACAATGAGACATTGTCATGCATCTGGAATCTTTCATGGTATTTTGGTTTACCCTTTTCACACTTCATTTGACTTTCCTCCAGGGATTGAGATACACAATAAAGGCAGAAAGCTAAGTTGACTATACATAGATTTCAAGCTTATGGGTTGAATGCTTCTTCAGCTGTGCTATCCAACACCTTACCCAATTGATGAGTGTGGAAAAAGTCAAACTTCTGAGCCTAATGTATACAATCTTCTTCCATGGCAAGTTCTTTTTTAAATGCTTGTTATGGGTTCTAATTCAACTAAAAGATCGAAGTTCAAAGTAGCATTATACCTTCTTTTTTTTTATGATTTTCAAAATGAGCTTACTGTTCATTTAAGTTGACTTTTAGCAAGTCAAGAATTACAACATCTTACCATTTTTTCCCAACTTCATGGGCATTTTTAGGTAGAGTTTGGTAATGTCTGTAGAAAAACAGATTATTTTTGTAAACATCATTTTTGAAAAGTTAGTCTTTATAATTTTTTAAAATCAACGTATTTAAAAGTTTTTATGTACAAACAAGAAGCTGACGTATTGAACAAATCTAATGTAGAAAAATTTATTTGGTTCAACTTTTCAAAAATAATTTTTTTTTTCATAAACTGATGTTAATAATCGTTACCAAACATATTGTAGTCTTAGAAGGAAAAAGAATGAAAAGCCATGGGCTGTGACTATAAGTGGGCTGAAGCCCAACTAGATGAAAATTTTGCATTGTGCTTGAAATCCTTAACTAAACTACAAAAAGTATACTAGCATTTCCAAAGACTTTCGGGTCCATTGTTTGGTGGTTTTTAAACCATTAAATAATATTTTATCCATTTATACCAAGAGTTTATAAACTAAACAGATTTGGGTTTTTTTCATCTGTCAGATGTGGCATGCAAACTGAATCTTGTTTTTGAACTTGAGAAAAAAAAAGCTCAATAGAGTGATTGAGCTTTTTTCACAGTTTGAGAGGAAAAAATAAACAAATTGGTTCATGATACACTAACAAAAAAAATCAAACAAACGGATTTGCCAAATGTGATTTTTTCAATAAAAAAAACCCCATGTACCACTTGCAACATAGATTATTCAAAAAACTAAAACAACCAAACAAATGACCCTTTGATTTTACCATTATGAAAGATGTAAAATACAGTGAACTGCTTGTATCGTTCTCATTTTTTAATATAGAGAATTCACTTGAACTTATAGGCCCAACCTCGACGCAACGGTACTTCTCTATCTATTTGTTTTTAGTCCATATGTTTTACAGCCCAGCACAAAAATGGCCCAATAAAAGGTAGAGGAGGTCCATACCAGCGGGGTCCGATATAGGATTTGTTTACTTAATATTCAGATCCTTGCTCTAATAAACCTGTTTCTCAGAAAGCTATATTTCACGTTTTACTCTTGATCAGAGGAATCCAGAACCAGAAGCTAGAGGAGGAGGAGGAGAGGTTAATGGCGGAGAAATTGGCACCGGAGAAACGCCATAGCTTCATCCATGGTGGTGAGAGTTCTGTTTCTTACTCTTTGTTCCAAGCATTTGTTTGTAGTAGTTCTAAGTCTGATCGAGTACAGCATCCGAAAATTCTCCACAGGGAAGGAGGTGTTCGAGTGGGATCAGACCCTGGAGGAGGTCAATCTCTATATACCTCTCCCTCCCGGTGTCCCTAACAAGCTCTTCTACTGCAAGGTCCAGTCTTCCCACATCGAGGTCGGCATCAAGGGCAATCCGCCTTACCTCAATGTATGAGCAATTCGGCAATCTTTGTTGTTTGTTTTATTTTTATTTATTTTTTTGGGGGCGGGAGGGGGGTGAAAGTTTGGACCTTTTGTGGGCTCTCTTGAATTTAGATGTGTGCGTGTGTGTGTGTGTTTTTTTTTTTGCGGTTTTTGTTTGATTTGAAGTGAAAGTTTGGATCGTTTTGTTGTTTCAGCATGGTCTAGCGTCCCCCGTCAAGACTGATTCATCGTTCTGGACTTTAGGTAGGTGGAAAAACTTGTGTGCTTGTGTTGTGGAATTTGTGGAAGATATGATTGGTGATTGTTGGGATTTTGCAGAGGATGAGACGATGCATGTGACACTGCAGAAGAGAGATAAAGGGCAGACATGGCCTTCCCCTATAATGGGGCAGGGCATTCTTGATCCTTATTCGGCTGATATTGAGCAGAAGCGGCTCATGCTGCAGAGGTTTCAGGAAGAGGTTTATGCCCGACTTCACTAGTTTGTTGCTTTGGTATATCAATTAGGCTTCTTGGGGTGGACATCCCAGCGGTTTGCTCTTTGCTTTGTTGTTCGTAAATCCCAACACCATAATTTTGCATTTTTAGATGTGTGCTCGTGTTCCAGTTGATAGATTATATATTCTAATAAATGACACCAACAGTAGTATCCTAAAGGTAATGTACTTTGTCTGAAAATTATTGACAAAGGCTACATTCCAATTGATTATAATGAGGTCCACTGGAATAATTATATTCAACACCCTTATTTAGGCTGTTGATGAACATAGTCATTCGTGTTTCAAAAACCCGATAGGTGACCCACAGAAAATGCCAATGAATGTATCCAAATGGAGACTTTGACCTGGATGGGTTTCATTCTCTCATACCAAGTTAACCACTACAATATAACTAATTGGTGATAGTAGGTCCACTGATATGATTACATTCAATAGAGTAGGTTGTGTTGCATTTAGATGATTAGTTATGGAACTTTAAGGGTTTGCAAAACCTGTTTAACATATAATCATCTCAAAACGAAATGGAAATTTATATCAGAAAGTATGATATAATACTGACATAGTGACATCTACTTCTAATTCTATTGCATTGTGGCATGTCTTAAGTTGGCTTATCCTCTCGTCTTTCACATATTGCTAAACATCATGTGCACAGGCGCACAGCCCTGAGGAGAAAAGAATTCGATGGCAGTGATGCCACTTGTTTTGTGTTGTGATTGAGGCAACGTTCTTGTTTTTTTCTTGTCATCTACTCCCTTAGTAGCATTCTCTTTTTAGCAGTATGCTTCTCCCTTGTATCATAAAGCTGTTTGGTGAGCCTCATGCATAACATACAAAAATGCATCATGAATGCCTAGCAAATTCATAAATCACTGTTTATCATGACATTTCACTCTTAAAATTAAACTTCTGAAAAGCCAGCAGACACTTCTGCATCATTTGTCCAAAGTAAATATGATGTTTTCCATTACATTGTATTTGGCTCTTGACCCATAATAGAACTGATGGTTCAATTTTCAATTTTCTGTTTCTGACATTTACAATTAAAGTTCTGAATCTTGTAGTAGAGGATAATCCAGAAAGATGATTAATCTATGGCATATTCATATAACTGAATTGAACAGTTGTAGTTTTCAAAAGAAAGTAATGCCAGCTAATTGTCGTCTTGTATACTTGCTCAAAGTTTGTTTTTGGATTCAAATTTGTAAAGTTTGTGCTCATATGTCGTATGATGCCTTGTCTCATGGATAGGACATAGCCAAAAAAATTTGTTGCTATTGTGAGAATCTGGATTTTATGGCTTAGATATGAATTAGGAAGGAATGAAAAGGAAATGTAGAAGGCAGATGAAAACTAAAAAGGAATCTGTTATTCTCCTATGACTAGATGATGTGAGCTATCACACAACTGAAGATTCTCACTGAACCAAGATTACTTGGTAAAAAGTTTCTTAAAATTTCTTGTTCCATCATTATAATTTTAGACAATTTTCCCCTTTGGTATATCTATTTTGAAAGCAATCAACATGATCTCGCAGTCCATTGCTTATTATGAGTTGAACTTGTTGTAGATTACCATTCAATGGCTGTAAAGTATACCATAGATTGTAGTAAATCGCAAGCTTATGCTAGAAACTCATCTTTACCAAGTGATCTTATACCATGTACTGTTATTATTTTGTTTATATTGGTGTATAGCATGGTTTTTCTCCAGGCCTTCATATTTTTATTTTATCATCTGCAGAATCCAGGTTTTGATTTTTCACAGGCTCAGTTTACTGGAAACTGTCCTGATCCTCAAACCTTCATGGGTGGGATATCTGGCTGACTGGTATTGAGCACAGTCCCACAAACATGCTGACTTGGTTACTAAATGCTCGAACTGTGCAATCTATTTATTTGCGACACTCTTGGATCTATATATTTCAGTAATCGCTAATTTGTTAATGTTTTACTTAGATGCTGGCTTCAGCTTTGTGCTCTGCGGATGCAGATGGTTTAAATGTTAAATACAGTTAGGGTGAATTGTAAAGAGATTCTACTAAATGCTACACAATAAATGTTTGTTACATTTTCTGTTATATGGATACCTTTTAGTTGATGATTCATTATTTTTTTCAGTTTTGTGAACAGTAGCATGTCTTCTTTACTCATACCATCCCTAGGTGCAAACAAGGTGACTATGGTCTACAGGGGGACTATTTGTTACCCATACCCTTGCCCATTAATGGTAATGGGTGGTGGAGCGGGTATGTACCTGCTCATTAGGACTCTTGTCTGTTTCCTGGTTTGTGATACTTCAGGATAATAGGTTGTGGAGTGGGTAATTAGGTGAAACAGGTCAAAATGCAACCTATGTTATTAGGAAACATTCTTCATCAATCTTCGCTACTTCTACTTTCTAGGTTTAGATCATGATGCTTCAACTATTATCGGTCTGTTGTTGCCAATGATCACAGAAGGAAAGATCAATGATTTAGGGTTGCCGCTGCTGTCGGTTAAGATCTGCTCATGATTGGACTTGAGTGCTCGTGCTTGTGATCAGATAGGTGAGGAGAAGAAGGCTGCAAAGTTGTGATAGTTGTAGAGCTGCTTTTGCCATGGTCACCAACCAGCAAGGAGAGAGAGGAACAGACAGATAGAAAAGAGAACCGAAGAAAGGAGTGAAGAGTACTATGGTGTAGAGATTACTATTTTATATTAGGGTCCTCAGCTTCTGTGTACTATATATTTAAAATTACACAAAAACCTTTTTAATGGAATGCATAATGGGTTAGTGGGTTAACAATTGACCGACTAGGACTGATTTTATGGTAAAATGGGTCAAATTTAGTGAACTGGTAGCAAAGTTCAACCCATACTCGTACTCGATGATGCTGGCTGGAACATGTTAGAGGCTTGTACCTGCCACCATTTACAGCCCTGGTTGGCGTTGTCATTGTTGTCCATTTATAGATGAAAGTAAAGGATTAATAAAGGCAAAAAGGGGGCTGTTTATGCATATACAGCTTACTTGGCTGTATACATCTTATTTTTGGTATATTTTAGAATCAAACAGAAACATTATACATGTACTTTTGTTAGCACGGGAAGTGAACCACTTTCCCTTCTTTTGAATCAGTAATCATATGCTCAATGGGATAAAATTGCCATTTGATCATCTATTCAACGTATAACCTGTATCTATGCTGAACCCACCAGTTAATATTGTCCCAGATCCAATTCTTGGCTCATGTACTGGTGGGTCCTACTCTCTTTGAAAGTATTCTTGTCTTCTGGAGCTTTTCCATCGTCACAAATAAACTTAAAAACCTTTAAATCCTTGAATTTACTGTAGTAAAGTTTTTTGGGACCTCAGGTTTGATGAACTTTCAGTAGTGTTTTGATGTTTCAGATCTTACATCTGTATTCTGACTCAGGAATCAGGAGACATGGATGGAGTCCACATGTAGGACCTATTTACTGTTTGAACTTCTGGTCCTCATCTGAGGTAGCCAGAGACCCAAACTTTCTTAACTGGTCAGTTTTAAATGTCACTAATTGCTTGTTTCCACAGATTGTTGAGGTTATACCTGGGGGTCAACCTACCCTGCATTAATCTGCCGTACAATGTTGTCTACTTTATTAGGCCCGTATGAGATGCCAGGTTGTGCTAAAATATAGTGATGATGCCGTCTTTGTGGGTTAGAAATGTTTTGCAATAAGCTTGTAGCTTACAGTAGGTTCATAAGCTCAATCAAACAACATAGCTGAAGTGTATCTTACAAGGTTTGATCATAACTCATAAGCGCTTGTAACTTACATGTAGATTCTCCCACACAAAAAAAATGCTTTAAAGATTTGTTTTGAAAGTGATTTTGAAGAAATAATCACGAGTTACTATTTGCTTACAGCGTACCAGTTGTGTAACTTTCCACTACAAACTGTGTAGTATTGAATATTGAATGCTTATCCAGCTCGATAGTGAAAATTTGGGAGTTTTCCTTTAGTTCTGTTTCTGAAAGCTGCTTAGTTTTTTCCATCCATTTGTTTTACAGAAATTTTCGTAGAAGAAAAAAATGACAGGAAGAAGATAAATGTGAGGGTTCTCTAGTCATTTTGCTGGCCTGTGTGTTCTACTCCGAAAGGGGTCGGTCACACATTGTAGTAAAATTGCATTGCTTATGAATGTTGCCATTACGTGATTAGCTTTCATGTGCTGTGTGCAAGTGGTAAGTGACTCTTATCAAGCAGTTTTTGAAATTTACGTGTGCAGGGTGCACTTGCCTTTTTAAATTTTTGCAATCAGACATGCTTTCAAGTTGGCAACTTGTCAACCATGTATGCTCTCCCTTTCAGTCACTCTTTTGTGTTATTTAACATTGCACAGATAGCTGGATTATCGATTTCGTATTATTAATTAAATGTCACGTTCTCCCCCATTCGGGAAGATTTGACATACTAGTTAGTTTTACTTGACCACAATGTGTATTACTGTACTGCAAACGAATGCCTGTCGCAGCGTTAAGCTAGTCAATGTCGTTCCTTTAATTTAGACCAATGATTGAAGAAGATGGCTTCATTAATTGAAACCCAAATACCAAAGTTGATGTTCGCAGCCGTAATGAATATAATTCTAGATCTCTAAGCATAAAAACGTCTTTCAAAAAAAAACCTATAATAATACTGTATGAAACATTGAGCACCTAACTTGCTAAACACTCCATCTGCTGTGTTAATACCCAATGGTAGGAAAAGTAACCATTTAACAAAATATGTTTGTGGCGTTAATAGATTCTTAGCCGACAATGACAGCTTGTACGAGATCTTCTTTGATAATTAGGAGCATAGAGAGGGTCAACTCGTTAGGACAAGCTGATGCGCTCTAGAAGTGAAAGTGAAATCATATATCCTAGGACTCATCAATTCGATAAAAAGGAGAATCATTTTAAAATTAATTTTTTTAAAAAGCTAACAATTATTAAGGGCATCACATTCTTGTTGCGGTTCTCTCAACTAGACTATTCTACCCACATATCAACCATCGATCCTATGACACCCACTGGAAGTAGAGAAATGTATCAAGTCTCTGAGGGAAAACTTCCTTTGAAAACGAGGCAAAGGAGTAATCAAGGAAAACAATCTAATGTGAGGGAAGAACATTTGTAGAAGTAAAAGGCAAGAAACCCTAGTAACCACAATTTTATGTGGAAACTTCTGAAGGAACACCTAGCTTGTCAGATCCAAAAATAGGATCAAAAAATCAATAGTAAGGACATCTTCTCGCGACATGAGACAAAAAAAAATCCTAGACAGCGAAACCCCTCTTGTCCCCGAAAGCTTCTCCAGCAAGCGACGTGCTTCAACTGGGAGGCTTTCAAAGTCTGTCTTCTCGAGGAAAATGAATCCTTGGACTCTACTTCAAAACTGGCACTCCGACGCTCAAGGAAGCCCAGGTCCTCGCTATTGCCCTACTCCACACAGGTATGTGGATCTGGGAAGGAGCTTACTTCCCTTCCTCTTGATCCTATGGTGGTCTCATTTGCCCCTTTGGCAGACCCCTCTATGTTTTGGTGGATCGGTGATCGATCTTTGGGTCCTCGGGGGTCTTCGCCCCTTTTGGGACGTCTTTTGGCTTTCCACATCAGATATGGTGCTTTGATATCTCTAGGGTTTTCTTTGTTTTCTTCTTCCCCTAAGATAAGATTTGATTTGATTGTGTATTGTTTCTTCAGGCCCATTGAGATTTCTTTTAGCTGGCTTAATATTCTCTCTTGTTGTTATTTGTGTAAAGATATGAATGTAGATCTTCCTTTAGGCGACAACCGTTGCATCTCAGTATTTTATCATTGTGATTCATGTTCTGTTCAAGATTGTGTATGCTTGACTAAAGGTCTGGCTTGTGGAGCCAAATCATCTTGTGTTTCAAAGGTTAATAATAATATAGATTCTTGTTTGAGGATAGTTGATACTTTCTCCTCTCTATCTGACCCCTTGGCTAGTGCTATATCTCCGATCAGTATGGTTTCGTAGGTCGACGGTCGTCGAAATGCTAGTCTTTTGACCTACTTGAGGGAGATGGAGGGACTATGGGTTTCTTGAGACTCTGACATGCTTTCAGTGAATACAAAAGCCACCTCGAGTTCGGTGTGGAGTTACCCCGTTTATAAACCGTCGGTCATTAGTAATTTTAATATTAGTGAGGTATCTTCTCTTTATTCTGAGATAAATTCCATACTAATCACTCATCATTTCCAACGTGAGCTTGACCCTTGGTCTGACAAAGAAGATACGAATCACCTTTCTGTCTTATCTTGTAATAAAAAATTATTGGAAACGCACGAAAAATATGATAGTTTACTCTCTCCTCCTCGAGTCATTTACGACTCTGTAAATAAATCGACGCATATCTCTGACACAGAGATCTCCTCTACTAATAGTGACCTGTACAGTAGATCTTCCCCCCCCCCCCACCTACTCTCACTGGCTCTCGATTTTCCACTTTAGCCTCTCTTGTGAACTTCTCCACGACTGTTGGTCACTATGTCGATAAAGAAATTCCTCCTTCCTGATCTATGGAGTTACCGGGGAGCGGCTGGGAAGTGGTGAATAGAAGGAAAAACTTTCCTCCACTAGTGAGCTACTGTCTTTTATCTGAAAGATGTTTTAGTTGCGGCCTTCGTGGTCATTCTAGGAAGTTCTGTAAGTTTTCTGGTGCTTGCTTTAAATGCAACTCTCCTTCTCACTCAGTAGTGATATGTAAATTCTTTCAAGTACAGACAGCCTCCTCTTCTTCTGCTATCAATATGTTGGGTCTTTCTCCCCACAATACCAACATACTACCACCTTCTGAGGCCACTTGTGACCTCTTTTTGTCCCTCTCCTGCAGTGCCATAGTCACTGCGCACTCTACACAACTTACTAAAGCAGTTCTGGAGGAACACATGTTTAACGACTGGTCCATTACCTCTGGGGTAGAAGTACGGGACTTTTCCCTAGGAAAGTTTCTTTTAAAATTTCCTTCCTCCATGATTAGAAATGAAACCCTCAGTATGTATGGGTCTTCTCTTCAAATGCTCTCAGCTTCTTTTATCCCCTGGTCCCCCAACTCCAACGCTGTCTTCACTCTTAGGGAGGAGGGGGTCCGGCTCAAGATAGAATGGATTCCACATCACCTCTGGAATGTGGACTTATTCCACCATATGGTTTCTAAGTTTGCTGATCTCCTTGAGGTAGACCTTTCCATTAACCGTGCAAAATTTCTGGGATATGCGAGAATCAAGGTTAGAATCCACCCAGGTAAGGATATCCCTGATTCAAGGTTTTTTTGCTTTTAATAAAATAGTCTATTCCATAAAATATAGGCATAGCTAGGACATTTGTGCACCTTCCTCCTCCATTCCCAAACCTCTTCTTGCTTGGCATAAGCAGCACTCTTCAGCCTCAATAGAAAATAGAGGTTTAAACTCCACCCGTAAACCATTCAAGAGTAATAAGAGTTGGAGGGGAGCTAAAGGTGGAAAAGCCCCTAGGAGTGGTAAGACTTTCTAGATCAGATCCTCCAGTCCCACCACCCAAATTACTCCATCATCTAGTTCAACAGGATTGTTACCTACCCCAACCCCACCTTCCTCTGGAGGTTTTTGTAGTGCTTCACCCACTCTTTCTACTAAGATGGCCCCTATGGTTTCTCCTCAAATGGTGGACAATCTAACAGCAATGGAAACATCTAAATTTGTGAAGGTAGAGATAAAGGCACGAAATATCTCTATGGCCAAGTTCAAGAAAGTGTTGGTTGTTTTCGATTGCTTGGAAAAAGATGATCTGGGTCATACTGACATTGAGACACATACTTCTCATCCAGCTACTCCTGTGCATGCTCTAGGTAACATTAATTTCATTGCTTTAGAAACTATTAATCAGCATGATGTTATTTCTGCAAGTAAATATGCACCTTCTTATGCTAGACCCTCTGCTAGTCCAATAGAATATGTAGACACTGATAATTCCTTGAATGGCTCACTTATTTGGGATTCTTATGATCAATTTTAGTCTTTCTGTGGTAATATTGGACTATCTCTTAATTCCTTGGAAGAAACAAAGAACTTTTTCAATCTAGTTAGGAAAGATCAGGAATTGTCATAAATCAATCTAAAAGATAATGCTAACTTAGTTGAGAAGTTTGCTTTTCTTCGATTGTGTAACCATGCCGGCGAGGGGGATCGCAAAGTAATGCGAAACGATCGGCAAAATCACGTCGAAAAATAAAACAAAATGCAAAAATGCAAGAGTTGCCACCTAGTCTATTATGGAAGACGAGGAAAACCATAAACATGAAAAATCATGCAAAAAAACAATAAGGACAGGTCTGCGAAAACCAGAAAGGCGGGTAAGGATCTCTGTTATGCACGAGGAAGGTGTTAGGCACCCTCGCACACCCGATAAAATCAGTCTTCTATGATTTCTCCAATGAAATGTTGCTTTTCAGCCTCTTGCTATACGCCCGAGGGAGACATGCCATGCCATGTTTAGTGCCTTATGCTAATGGGTGCATGATGTGTGGGGTGTGTCTTATGCTCAGAAATATCACTCTTTTATCCCAGGTCAAGTGTATAATGCAAAGATATTGCATAAGCATAATCAAAGTTATATCATTTTGAGTGATTTATCATCATCGCTCTATATGCAAATGCAAATGCATAAAACAGTAAAAAAACGAAGTGTGCCTTCCTAGTAAATCCAGAAGAAAAATCAGGGAAAATGCAGAAGTAAACGAGTCGGGAAAGCATGATAAAAGATATGAAAGCATGCTGTATGCAGAAAACAGAGTGGTGTGCTGGTTTGGTGCGCCAGATTGGTGAGTCGATCTGGTGCGCCAACTATGTGCGCCTAAGTGGGCTAGAAAGGTGCAGGGTTAAAACAGGGCAAATATGCGAGGCTAAATCTTATAAAGATGCATTCAGGAAAGTTGAAATCTCAAAGAGGCATTCGGTGGAAAGCTGTAAAGACCCGAGGAAACCAAATCAAATGCATTGGCTTTTAAAAACATGATTCAAATGCAAGTATTGGTGAACCCTGCGTTCAAGGGCTTATAGCCTCACATAGAGTTACGCCTATGCAACTAAAGTGAGGGAAACCAGATCATCCAAGCCTCTGGATTATGGGCTGAAGCACAAGCTTTCCGTATAGGACAAAGCGTGCAAAATACAGCCTACCAGAGTCCAAATGGACTGATCGAACGGAT
>JAMKQA010062748.1:0-23058 GCA_024699735.1 Posidonia australis
GGAACTCCCCCCCCCCCCCCCCCCCCCTAAGTAGGCAGATTGACTAGCAACCCATCGTTCACTGATCAGTGGGAGAGGCACTGGAGTCAAAGATAGCAAGGTCTTAATCGGATTATCAGAGGGAGAAAAAATAACATCATCATCTAGCAAGCAAAAAACCATCAAAGAATCAAAACCTTTGTTGAAACCCATATCACAGGATGATAAATCTCTGAAAACTAGTCCTTCTTTCTTACACATGTTATAGCAAGATTGGGATGAATCAGAGTAAAAATAAATAGCCAAATTATAATCACTCGAAGGAAAATCCATACACATATTATCACACAAGTACCAACAGGTAAGATTGCAAAACCAACTAAAAGATAGCTCCATAAACAAGTAAAATATATCTACGATCAGATCTAATCGTTCTCCAATAGGGAAAGGGTATCGAGGGCTCCATGAAGGAGTCTGGGTACCAAATCTAATCTGAAGTGCCAAAAAAGCCCCAAAAAGGGAAAAAATGGTTGTGATCCAAAGGATCGATCACAACACAGCTAGGACAAACTCTGATCTGCTGAGGAAGCAAATGAAAGAGCATGATCCAAAGAAGGGGGGAAGGGGAAGAAGAACTCTTCCCATGTCCGCGTACCTACGGGAGCGAGGGCATCGAAGGGTGCGAAGAGTTACCGAGTCCCTGGCGGGCCAACCTTGGAGTAGGGGTCCAGACCTCTTCCTCCTGAAGGAGGCGAGCTTTGAAAGCGTGCGAATCGAAGTAGGTCGCATGCTGTAGGAAGGCACGAGAGCGAGGGCAAAGGGAACCTCTTCGTCTCGCCATTCTTACAACGGGCAAACTTGAGGTTTTGAAACATGGAATCCACGAGAGAAAAGTGAGATATACTATCCAAAGGGAGAAATCTACCTTGAGAAGTTTCATCCTATCTCTCACTTCCTTATCCATGTGTTATGCCATCACGGATGAAGGAAGTAATTGTTGAATATTTATCCAAGCATTTAGATATGAAAATATAAGTATAAATTCATGTAGCATAATGTTTTAAAATGAGAATTTAATTTGGAAAAGGATATTAAGTTCAAGTGAAACAAATTTTGGAATAAAATAAAAATTATAAAATTTTCAATGTTAATTGCCACATGAATATGTAGCTATGTTAAAATTCAAATATTTAATTTTTTTCATTACCTCAGATAGAGATCGAGGGATATTCCAAGGTAGTTGCTTGTCTACGAGTGTTTTTTTTTAATTTTAAAAGATTAAAATTTATTTTAAATTGAGATCAAATTTATTTTTATTCTTTTGAAAAAAATTAGTTTAATTTAGAATAGAAATCTAAGTGAAATCTATCTTAAAAATTCTATAAAATAGACTCAAGAATTATGATCAGAATGAGTGCAAACTTGAGATTCTATAGTGAAGTAACATCGAATCCATGAGAGAAAAGTGAGATATAGTGTGCAAAGGGAGAAATCTACCCCCAGTATGTAAGAAATAATCTTGAGTAGTACTAATTTGTATTTTTTCTTAAGAGGAATCAAATCATTGATTTAAAAATAAAGATACGCTTAATAGAGCCTGTTAATTATTAAAACTTTAACATGTAATGAACAAAATTATAAAAAAATAAACAAATGTTTCAATTGATCTGATCGAGAACAATTACTATGATTGATAACCATCCACTACAACGTCACCATTTGAAAATAAACACATAGATTGAGTTAAAAAAACCTTGAATTGTTTTTATGTATACCTACAAGGATACCTTAGTCATTCTTGTAATTTATTTAGCTACAAAACGATAGTTTTCACTGGAATTATTTTCTATATTTTTTTACAGTTTGACTATATGCTTATGACTATATTTTATTATGCCTTGGGTTGTCCATGCCATATTGTTATCCATTTTTGAAACGATATAAATTATCTGTATCCATCTAGAGTGGATATGCATATTATTTTCAAATTTCTATGAAATTTGTATTCATATCCATTATCGATATTATATGTAGTAGTCATAATCTATTGATTTTCATATAATTAAATATGTAAAGTATAAGCATTTACATATATTTGAAGTCCTAGGTTATATTTGGAATTGATTTTGAAATTACAATTTTTGATTAAAACCTAATTTTTTTACCAAACACTATATTTCAACATTTTTATCAGAACTTTTTTTTGTTCAAAATCATAGAAAAGCTAATCACTTATTTTGAAAAAAAGCACTAGATAAAAAGATCCATTTAGAATTTTATGGAAAGTACTTTTTAGCAAAAGTTGTAGTTTCAAATGAGATCTTAGATATAAAAATTTCTTGATATTCTGTATTATCTATTTCTTTAGCCAAAAATATTGGTATCTTATCCATATTAGTATTCTTTTTTTTTTAAGAATATCGATATGTACTCTCAATATCTAAATAATATTTGCATCGATATCTGTAATTAAAAATTGATATAAATATCGTAATACTTATGTCTTACTCGTATCTTATCGACACATGTGTCCAGAAAAAAACGTGCAATTATTGATGTTACATTTGATTTAAGTAGTCTGCAGCCACTTGGTCTAGTGGTGAAGTCTTTTTGTGGTTGTACCAGAGTTCGAGAGTTCGACTTCCACAGACCGTTTACAAAAAAAACATTTGGTTTAAGTATGAGATCAAGTCCACTGTTGAGGTACTTTCAACAATAAATAATGCTGTCTTTAAACTTGATGTTACACACTCTACAGCTAGTGTAATTTTCTACTCCTCCAGGGACTGTAATATGGTACTGATCTTGGTGTCTTTAAACTTTTTACTTATATATTGATTACCGTTTACAAAAAACGACTCTAACGGTAAAAATGCATAAAATTGTATATAGTGGCGGTTACTTGATTGATCTTTAGCTAAAATCTCATTATTAATAGATATTGTGATGTTTTTTATAACCGTAAGTAAATGTAGTTTATTATAACAATCTTTTTTGTTACTATATGTCTTTGATTTATTGATAATTACTACTGTAACTATTCCGAAAAATTGACTTTATTGACGACCAAAGAGATATAAATGTCTTTAAAGATCAAAATTTATTGATATATTTTTATTTCTATTATTACTAATTATATGTTATAGTGACAGTTAACTATATAAACTATTAATATATTAATTATTTACTGATACTTTCAATTTCTCATGTTAGTATATATAACTGTAATGACGGCTAACTATATACTTTGTTAGTATATTAATCATTCATCAACTTTTTTTTTTAATTTGTAGCGTCGATAATTACATATTATAGTAACAGTGAGCTAGGTAATTATATCGAGTAGCTACAATAAAAAATATCAATTAAAAACTATTTTCATTAAATAATTTGTTTCAAATATAAATGTATATCCAATTCGAATTATGTAAATTGACATATACATAAGTATCAAATATTTACAAACACAAGTTTGATACAAAAGATTTTATTTTTTTGAACTAAAAAGTGAAATACCACCAATATTTTATTAATACAAATACAAAAGCTAAAAAAAAAAAACAGAACTAGAAATGTGAAGGCAAGATGCCAACACTAAACATGAAACAAAATAAAAAGAAGCCAAAAAGAGGGAATATGCGAATGAAAGAGAGAAGTTAAAAAGATACATAATCCCATGGGCTAGGCAAAGCCTTGATGTAAGACCCTACCATTAATACTTCATTCCTCCTCACTTGTAAAATAGATGATTTTGCTACTTCTTAGTTAATTTCTTTTGTTATCAATCTTTTGTTGTTTCTTAATCAACAACGTATCCTTTGCATCTCGACGTATCTTTTGTATCTCAACGCATCCTTTAGAACTCATCCTGTTAATGCATCCTTTGCTATCAACACATCCTTTTACATCTTTTGTTATCAAATGTGCAATTCCCATATCAAAGAGATTTAAACTTGAAATTAATAAACAACACAAGTTGAAGACTTTTCTGTTGGAAACATAACAGAAACACAATATCATTTATGATCATACATGACTAAGAGATGGAAGAGATGCATGATGAAAGAAAACCATAACTTATAGTTCAATTCTTGGAAAAATTTTCTCATGCTCAAGTTCAAGAACCACAGTTTCTCTCATACTTTATATATATATATATTCTCCTTGTGGTCTGTGAGATTCGAACTTGAGAGGAAGGTGAAAGTTCTACTCCTCCTGACCAACTACACCATGATTGTTGATTTACAAGGTCATTATTGAGAACAATAAAATCAGCATACATGTGCAAGTAAATTATAAAATGTCATAAATGTCAAATTCACATACTACAAGCTTACTTCTGTTGGTTTCAGGTCCGATATATGCTTTACCAGTGAGTAGTTGCTAGGTGTTTGCTCTGCATTCCTTATTGATTTAGGCCGCAAAAGGTTGTTATTTTCATTGCGTAGCACCAAGCAAGTCAACTGCCAAATAACACACATAATTGGGTAGATATATATCTTTCAAAATGCACATTTTGTGTATGACGTAATACATTAACGGGAAGGAGTTTTAATAAACATATGAACTGCCTTAACATGCAATTACCTATCTAAAGATGGCTCAGGAACCATTCAACAAACAAACAATTGTGGTCCTAAAAACCGTATTACAAAAGTCCTTTTCCTTTAATGGAAAAAGGAGCTAATATGATAATAAACAATTCCTATGTAAATTACCAAAATATAGACATCTACCATGTGATGCGTACGTTAATTTCAACTTACCGAATAAGTTTATCTAACAAGGGTTGGGTTGATCAACTAGATTGCGTCTTTTGCAGAATTCAGCTTGAAAATACTGAACATTTACTATTTTACTATTTCTATGCTTCTAATATTTGGAAATTCTTTTTAACTGATACTGATTGTGTATCCAGCATGATTTTTACCGATATTTGTCAGAAGAATAATGTTAGTAAATATTCGATTCCAAGGAAGACTTGGAATGTGCTCGTTCCAATTATTCTTTGATCCATTTGACTTGTTTGAAATAAATTTTTTTTTAGATATGTTGAAAGTGATAGCTTCTTTACTGTTCATAATATCATTGGCCTAACTGTTTCTTGGTTAGAAAATGTTGACTCAGGTTATGGTGGTGGGAGGATTCTATCCAAGGAATTGCTTCCATGTAGCATGATTAGGAGCGAGTTAGATCTGACTTGGCAATTCAGATCGTGGCTTCCTCCATTGGGGTTGCTTTTGCTATTGCCCCTATGCTAGTTATTTCCCCTCCACATGTTGTAGTGGATCCTTCGAATATTGAGAGCGATTCGACTACTAGTTGAATTTTTTTTAAGTTTTCCATTGTGATGATTTTAGAATTTTGTCGGTTGGGCCTGTTTCTTTTTTTTTTTGTAAACGGTAATTGATATATATTACACTCAAACACTTGGCTATGATAAACCACTACCAAGTGATGTAATATATATGATGTCCGTGGGAGTCGAACTCCTAATCTCTCGTACAACTACAAAAAGACTTAACCACTAGACCAAGTGATTGCAGACGGTTGGGCCTGTTTTTGCTAACACTATTTTTTGAGAACTTTGGTCTCTTCCCTATTAGACTCTACTATGGACATATTTTTCATGTAGTAGTGATTTCATAGTCAAGTGTTTTTTTTTATTAATTTGTAATTATAATATTGTTTGCAAAAAAAGTTTTGTTCCGTTGACCAATAGCTTGCTGGAGTGTGTTGAGGGCGCTTGCCATTTATAAAGGCCCACCTGCTCACAATGACTGCCATGTTCACAGCCTGATTCCGGTAATTCCAAGAAGAACCAAACAATTCGGATAAGCCATACTCCACTGTGACATTGTGTTGGAACCACGACTAGTCTTTTATCTGCGCTGTGATGACAACACCTTTCAGAAGAAAGCATATCACCTGCATTGATTAACAAGGAACAAGAGCACTGGTCATCTGCATTGCATTTGTTAGCATATAGAATGATGATGGTAGAGGCTATGGACCAACCTCGTGGTTAATCCCTTGTCCCTTTTGTGGATTAAAAGTTTAAACGCAAACGCCATGATGCAAAAACTTTCCAAAGGGATGGTGCACTGGGAATTCAACTAACTGCGGATTCCAGGGATATCGATATTCCCACTTCTTTCTCTTCTTCAAGAACGCTAACAGTAAAGACTGGAATCTTCTATGAGACCACCAGCACCACTTACATGTATAGAATCTGTTTGGAACCTCTTAAATATAGAAATCAGATTCTGAGTTTTTTGTAGAAGTTGATTTTTGTGAGTTTACAATAAAAATTAGATTATAGGTGACTTCTAAATTTTTTTTTTATCAAATAAAGGTTCATGGTAGAAATTAGATTCTATCAAGATATTTATTATATGTTTATCCTATCTTTACATAAATATCATAAATATTAATGGATAGTAAAGTTATTTCATATCTTATTTATTCAGTTTCTAACCGAAGCTCTTTCATGTTAGTTTTTACAAAACCATGAATTATATATAGTTTCTTTAATCCAAAAGTTATGGTTTTTATGAATAGTGAGACAGTTAGACTCCATTTAGAATTACTTATGTGATTTTTTATGATTTGTCAGAAACTAATCATTCAGAAGTCATCCAAAAGTAAATCCAAATAAGACCGTAGTGGTAATTCCAAAATGACAGGAGCATCAGATTGAAGATTGTAACAAAATTCACCAATCCAATCAATAATATTAAATCGACCTATGCTTTCAATACTTACCCTGACCCAGCCACCAGCCACTTTGCTCTAGCTCTACCATCAACGTAGGTATGGATTTTGTAATTACCCAACTTCAATGAAAAAGATGGATATCTTAAGTGAATTGGGTTGGTAATTCCACTTGCATTATGAATAAATGTCAGGATTTTTCTATATTTTTTAGAATTACTTAACTATTAATTATTTTCAAATTTTGGATATTAAGAAAGCTATTAAATACATATCTTTGATGCATCCATTTTTAATTCAATCCAAATTCTAAATTTGATCTATTATAAATTGATATTTTAAATCTATCTTTGATCTCAAAGTCCTATTTAAAATTGACTTATATTTATTTTCTATTATCATACCTATCTTTGAATTTTACAATTGAGAGTGAGATTAATTGAAATTAAATTTGGAAATATCTTTAAGCTATCAAAACTTAGTTTAAATTTTTAAATCCCTATGTCATAATTAATTTTTAAATTTAGTTTTTTTAGATAAGAAAATATAAATATAAATTTAACTTTTTTTTTCATGCAGCAAAATGTTTTAAAATGAGAATTTAATTTTGAAAAGAATGTTAAGTTCAAATGAAACGAACTTTGAAATAAAATCAAAATTATCAAATTTTAAAAGTCGATTGTTGCATGAACATGCCGCTACGTTAAAATTCAAATATTTAATTTTTTTCACTACCGCAACAATAGCAATAAAGATCTTGGAATATTCCAAGGTAGTTGCTTGTCTTACCAACATTTGCGTTAGTTTTTCTATATTTTAAAAACTTAAATTTGATTTTAAATTGACTTCAAACTTGATTAAAATGGAAATCTAAGTGAATTCAGTCTTAAAATTTTTTATAAAATAGACTCAAGAATTGTGGTCAAAAGGGGGGCAAACTTGATATTACGAAACAAAGCAAGATTGAATCCTTAAGCAAAAAATGAGATATAGTGTCGAAAGGAAGAAATCTAATTCCAGAAGTTTCGTCCTGTTTCTCACTTTCTCATCCACGTTATATACCATCAAGAAAGAAATCTAATTTTAGACGTTGATCGTGGTGGTGAATATTATGATAGATATGAAGGATCTAGTGAACAATGTCCAGGTCCGTTTGTCAAATTTATGGAATAATATGGTATTGTTCCTCAATACATCATGATGGGTTCTCTAATCATGGATGGTGTCGCTGAGAAGTGCAATAGGACACTAAAGGACATGGTGAGGAGTATGATTAATCATTTTACCTTACCAAAATTTCTCTAGGGTGAGATACTTAAGACTACAACTGTGACAATCTAGATTTAGAAGTGGTATTTTGGTTAGATAATTAGATGATATTCAGGTGTGTTGGGCGTTGGGGGCCCCAGTGTCCAATATTGGATAAATTTTCAAAGTGTCTTACGCCTAGATTGTGAGTTTCTGGTCCATTGATGTTGTGCAGTTCAGGTACTGTGCAGGCTCCTACAGGAGTTTTGTAGGTGTGTTTTGGGCCATGGAGTTTGGTTGACATGCTTAGGTGATTGGTCTCTGGTGACACAGTCACATGGACGTAGGAAGTTGTGTGGTTAGATCGTGTACTGTGGATTCCTTTTTCTCGTTCTTTCTTTTTCTTTTTTCCTTCTTTCCTTTCTTTTCTTTTCTTTTCCTCATCTTTCTCTTTTCTCTCTATTTTCTCTCTCCTCCCACTTGCCCCACGTGCTTCCTCCTCTTCTCCTTCTTCAGCACCCCATTTCCTCTCATTTTTCTTCACACCTCTTCTTCTCCTCCTCCTACTACATGTCAGAAGAAGTTGAGATGGGGAGAGATATGAGAGGGAGATGAGAGAGGAGATGAGGGGGAGATTTGAGAGGGGGAGAGATGAGGGAGGGAGATCGGGCGATGAGAGAGAGAGAGTTAGGAGGATGGGAGAGGAGGAGATGAGGGGGAGATTCGAGAGGGGCAGAGACAAGGGAGGGAGACAAGAGAAATGAGAGAGAGAGATCTTTGAGGATGGAAGAGGAGATCACCATTGTTGTGCCATTGTCATTGTTGTCACGTCGCCGTGCTCATCGTCGTGGGGAGGAGGCGAAGACCCAGAGCTCGTGGCTGGAGGAGATGCATTGTCCACGTGGTCGTCACCACGTCTTCGGTGTATGGTACATGTCCTTGTAGAATTTCCTCTTTTTGCTGAATTTGATGCCTAGGGGCATGATAGTGTGAATTGCATGCCTGTGGATACTTGGAATGCGTTTGCGAATTTTTCGTGATTTATTGTGGCATTTATGGTGATTTATGATGGTAGTTGGATTTTGATTCCTTTTTGACCTTTCTTTGCTTGGAAATTGATATCTTCTTCTGTGTTGAATGGATTTCGGTTTTGTTTGTTGGGTTTTGAAGTAGACTGAAGGGTCTACAACATATATTTTGGGTGAAATTTTTGGTAGTCGTTTTCTAGGTCCGCCACTATCTCCTACTTTGGGTGAGATTTTTAGATTTTCTATTTCAAGCTTGTTTGAATTCTGACAGAAAACCTGAGACGTGGGTCGAACACGTGGCCTAGATGCACGGGTCTGGCAGGGACGTTTTTAGTGTTTTTGGGTGTTGTTAGCTAGTGTCAATACCTTGTAGGTAATTCTGAAATGTAAATGATTAGGAGAATTATTAGAAAGGATTTAGGATTGACCTAAAAATGAATTTGCAAGAGTCCTCCTTGGGTGTGGGTAAAATAATAAACTATAAAACTTAGTAATTCTAAGCTCTCCCCTTTAATGGTGTAGATTAGACTTTAGGGTTTACAATCAACCCTAGGATCATATGATGGCCCAATTTGTGTGTGGTGCACAGAATGGAGTAATCAATGGCATTGTTTTGGGTGTTTGAACTGATCCGATTGTGCTCCCAAGGAATACGAGCCAATAGGAGTCTTACACTTGGGTTCCAGAGCATAGAGCTCTGGTTGTGGTCACTCACGTGTACTTTGTTTTGTGTGTTTTGTCAGGTGTAGGGTAATGACTGTTGGTTGCTTGTGGGTTCTAGCTGTAACGACCCCCAAGTCGCTACCACCTAACCTAACTATAAATTTCCATTTAATTATTTTTATCTTTATTATTAACCAACAATTACATTAATAATGCAGCTAACGCTAAGTAGTCTCAAAAGATAATAAAACAAATAAATAACAGAAATAAAACTATGCTAACACTCACTTGGATTCCTGATGTGAGGCGACGTGACTCCTCCTATATGCACTAGCAACTAACAGCTACTATTCTGTACTTGACAAAACACACAAAAGAAAACATATGTGAGTGACCACTACTAGAACTCTACGCTCTGGCGCCTAAGTGTAAAACACCTATTGGCTCGTGTCCCTCGGCAGCACAACCAGATCGACTCAAACACCCGGAAGAGTGCCATTGAATACTCTATTCAGTGCACCACACACAAACTGGTCCATCATATGATCCTAGGGTTGATTGTAAACCCTAATGTCCAATCTACACTATTAAAGGGGAGAGCTTAGAATTACTAACTTCTATAGTTTATTATTCTACTCACACCCGAGGTAGACTCTTGCTAATTCATTTTTAGGTCAATCCTAAATCCTTTCTAATGATTCTCCTAATCATTTACATTTCAGAATTACCTACAATGCATTGACACTAGTTAACAACACCCAAAAATACTGAAAACGTGTAACACCCCTAACTCAGGTACATTACCCAAATCATAGCATCACAAGTAATAACAATAATTACAGTATTAATTAAACAACTATAACAACTAAGGCTCACCTCTAGGAACAATGTGCAACTAGTGTCTCCTACATAGCACTGGAACTAGACTACACCACCTATTCATGAAACCAAACAAAGCATGCGTGAGTGACATTCAAGTCATCTAATACGCGCCCCACACAGAAAACCACGGTAAAACAGCGAGAAAACACAAGTCTAGACTATTACAAAATGTGGTTCTCAAAATCTATTTCAAAACATCATCTCTTTTAAGAAAAACGTTTGGAATCTCTATCCAAACCATGCCTTTTTTCAAAAGCTCTCATTTTCTTTTTTTTCCAATTTATGCATCTTTAAAACCTTTTTATGAATTCTGAGAAATCCACATTCTCGATTAGATCTAGCCTAAAACACAGGACTTCATAGGGCTCAAAACAAAATCATATACATTGGCTAGCAACTGGTTAAAATATAATCCTTATTTGTCGCTAGAATTTGAATACAAGACACAAGTCTAATTCTAGCTAAAACCACACATCTTATTTTCACTTTTCTTATTAGTGTTACCTTGATCAAAGGTAACCGGACACACAAGCAGTAGGTGAGGACACTATTTCCCCTATCTCCTTGCACTACTGTGGTGAAGTTCCTCGTGCGGGATGACATTGCCTTGGCCAACAGGCCTTAATTTTGTTTTATATGCACGGGGATACGTCTTTTTTTTCAAACGTCTCATCAGTGACCCAAACACCTGGTTCATATACCCAGACTCAGCCTACACAGTATCAAGCTTGATGACTACGATCGTATCTAACAATTGATATCTTATCAATTTACCGACACCAACCTCTCGTGGTCCCACACTGGCAACCACAGTCGTGTCTAACAATTAGTTTTATTGGAGTTTCATACTCCTATCACATTGCCGATACTAGCCCTTTGTGGCTTCAAAACACATTATTATTTCCTTTTTAAAACTCTTGGGTTTTCTTTTAAAACCATTAAGCATGCTCTTTTCTTTGCAAGGGATCATTCCCAAGCCAATCATGACCCTCCATTTTGGTCCCATACTCAACATCATACAAAAAACCAGGCATTCCCATTTATTATTGGGTCTCATGCCCAAAAACCACATTAAACCAAACACTTATCAATTTCTTTTATTTTTTAGGCCTCAAGTCCAAAACTATATTCAATTTCATTTATTGAATTTTGTATTCTTCCATGTCATTTACATAGGGAATATCTCATTAACACTTGTCCATTATCCATTTAAACCACCTATTTTTCATTTTTCAAATACATTTGTTCATATGGTCATGGGTCTGGTTTGGTAGACCAAACCATAATTGGTTGGCCGAAATCTCCTAACTTGGTCGTCCGAAAACAGTCGATCGTCCGAAACTACCTGAATTCGGTCGACCAAAATTGCTTGGTCGTCCGAAGTCCTATCAGATTTCCCCTTTTTGAGTTAAAAACGGGCGACCAATCCTTTCGTCAATCATCCGAAATCCCCTGACTCGACCGATCGAACCCTTTCGGTCGTCCGAATCAGTGTCTCAGAGCCTAACTGGGCAGCAAATCGACATATCGAACCCAATTTGGTATGTCGTTTTCTACGATTGTAGAAAACGAGCCAACTTCAACCACTTGACTCTTCTCTTCCTTGGGAGTGAGGGGCAGACCTATCAAACACACATCAAAAATCATGAATAAAATGTGGGGTGTAGACCTTCGAGTTTACTTCAAAACCCCTTAAACTATTCACCAATCCAATAAGCATGCTTTTCATAATAAAATCTTAAAGACATGAAGCTCACTACATGGCTACTGTAGCATGCATCGAAATTTAGACCATAAATCCACAAAATTCACACAACCTAGCATGATCTCTACATATTCATGCCATTCACGTCATCTCTATCATTCCTACTATTTTTCCATGATTTATCATGCATTTTACGTTATTTTCATGAATTAATTCCATTTTCTAAAACAAAAGGGGAAGGAGGAAGGAAGGGGTCGCGTACCTCCTCCGACGAGCTCACTCAACTCCAGTGGGCTTCTTCTCACGGCGATGCTTGACCTCCAATGACGCACCAACTCCACTTCTATCTCTCCCCCTCTCGTGCTAGCCACTACCTGTGGTTGCTCTGGCCCTAATCATGCCTTCCATGCCATCCCCTCTAGCCGTCTTAAACCTCCCTACCCTAGTGTGACCATGCCAACCCAGGGGTTCGACATAGAGTCGCGCTAAAGGGAGGAGATCACAGTCATGTCAAGATGGAGAAGGCACAAGATGGGATAAAAGAAAAAGAAAAGAGGAGTCGGCACCTAATCTTTTAAGGGAAAGACGAGGAAAACCACAAAAGACTGAATGCATGAGATGCAAATGCGAAGGCCAAATGTCTGCCAACCAGAGGATGGGTAAGGATTCCTATTACGCACGAGAAAGGTGTTAGGCACCTCATACGTCTGAGAAACTCGATCTTTCTAGTCTAAATTACTTGCTAAAGGCTGGGTGAATGTTTGCTAAGCCTAGATTGTGCCCTAAATATGCTAACATGAATGCCATGACAAAATTAGATGAGTATGCAAGATGATGTGCGAAAACTACGAAGAAATCCACATAAATTGATGAAATTGCAAAGTATGACACGATAGAGAAAATCACATGAAATGATGAGGTTTCTAGATAGAATACTCAGGAAAACCATATTGATGTCAACAAGGGTAAAAATGGGGTTAACCCAAATCCTTGGAATCATCAAAAAGGTTGTGAAAATCAAAAGGGAGAAATAATCCGTAAATGGACTAATGTGGGCCTTCTAGTCAATTAGTGTACGCCCTCCGGCGATGAAATGCAAATCAAATCAAAAATCTGAAATGTAGGATTAAAGCAAATCAAATCGGATATCGGATAAGAAACTCCGAAGATAAAGTGAAGAAAGAAATCCACGAAGAAAAGGCATGAGATATAGGCTTGCTACATAGAGATGCAAATGTGAGGAGAAGTAATATGAAATGCATGGATAAGTGCCTAAATGCGCAAAGATTCTAAAGGATGGCTTAGACAAGGACTATACAAGACTGAGTGCAAAAATTGAGATGCATGCTTATGAATTGGAGGCATAGGGGCAATTTGGTCATTTTCCTAGCCAGATGTGATAGATGCTAGCATGGGAGTGATGCATAGTTTAAGTTATGTCAAAATGTGTGTCAAATGTCCAAAAGATGTAATTTGCAAGAAAGCATGGAGAAGAAAAACAACAAAATGATGTGAACACAATAAAGGACAAGCATGAGGGCCAAGATGCAAAATTCACAAAAAGAAGTGAGAATATGGATGAAAAATATGTTCATGACTCTCATTCTAACATGCATATAATGGATCTAATGTCAATGTGGCACTAAGATGTGAAAATTGCACTTGGGTAATTTCAGAGAATTCAGGGTCTAAAGTGCAAAATTCACACATAAGTGCAAATGTGTTTAAAATGTGAGATTAAAGATCAATTCGCAGTGAAAACATGATTTCTAAATGTGCTCTATGATTAAATGCAAAATATGAAATGCAATGAGTGACAAATATTCCAAAATATGTAAGAAAACATTTAAAACCCTAAGTGATGTATTTAGAAATAATCTAAGGGCCTATATGCAAATTGTATGTGTTCAGGAATGATTAGATGTAAATCCAGGGATTTTTATGCAAAGTTTCAGGACCTGAATGTGATAAAACTTGGGCTTTTATACTGGTCAGTGTAATTATGGACCTACTTGTAATAAATTAAGGACTAAAATAATAAAAACCTAAACTAAAAGGAGACCTAATTAACTTTCCTTCGAAGATCGCTGGAGGCTCACTGGTGCTCCTCCTTCGGCGAGCACTCCAGCGACAGCTCAGCAGTGGCCCAGCGGTAGTGGATGAAGAGCGGCGGCTGGGGAAGCTATGGAAGGCCACGACGACGGTCTCTGGGAGGCTGGGCAAGGCTGAGGCCCTCCCCCCACCTCGCGCTCCTACGGGGTTCTCTGATCGGTGATGGAGAAGACAACGACGCGGCGCAGCGGTGCTCCGACGACTGGAGCGGCGTGGGGACACACGGCGGACCACCGGAGCGACGCGAGGAATCTTCTTGTGGCTTCGACGAGGGCTGGGGTGGCCCAAGTCGCTCTCCCCATCCCCTGCGTCGGCGGTGGTGTCTGCGGTGGATCGTTGGGGCCCTCCAACCGTCCAAACGACGATGAAGCGGTGCGGATGGCTTCGTGGAGATGTGGCAGATGTTCCTGGATCGAAGGCGTGAAGCGAGGAGGCCCGGTGAACCCCTAGGCCTCTCGATGGCGATCGACGGTGGCAGTTGGGCTGACGTTGATGGCAAAGGTCCTTTGGAGCAGAGGGGGACCAGAGAGATGGAGGAGAGAAGAAGAAGCTGGAGGAGAGGAGAAGAAGGGGAGGAGAGGAGAAGAAGGGGAGGAGAGGCCCCCGGGGGGCCTCGCCTAAGGCCTCGTTGGCGGGGTGAACCCACCACCACTGGCAAGGCAACGACAGGCAAAAAAAGGGAGTCTACTGTCGTGGCCTAATCAGGGGGAACCTAAGCACTTCTACAGGCCTACTGCATAGGAAAAGAGAAGGGGAGCGAGATTACCTGGCTGGCTGTGCCATGGTCTCCGGTGGCGTTCGACGGCGGCGCGCTCCGGCGAAGCTCTGGCTGGGGGCTACAGGATGCAAAAGGAGGCACGGTAGCCTGGGAAGGTGGGGCTAGATTCACTTGGGTCTCAAAGAAGAAGGGTTTGCACACGTTGGTGGAGAGGTTTTGAGCTCTTGGAAGCAGATGGATGAAAATGGCTCGACGGTGAGGTTTTAAACCCCGACGAACCTTCGCAGGGCCGTCGATTAACCTCCTCAGCCACTCGGCACCGCAGGATCGAGCACGCAGGCTGGGGACGCTCGAAGGAGATCACGGGGAGGTTGTAGATACGCTTCGAAGATTTCGGGGTTGACCGGAGTCGTCGCCGGAGAATAAGGAGCTTGTCAGAGTTATTTTCTCCATTTCTAAAGTTCTGAATTGTATTTTTGAATGAAATAGTGATGGGCTTATGGGCCAGCGAATTGGGCTTAGGGTTTGGTTTTTTTGTTTTTCTTTTGTTTATTTGTTTTAAGGTTTTGTTATTAAGATTTTTGAATGGATTTTGGGTTTTAGGTTTAGGCTTTTATTTAGGTTTTATGATTTCCATTAAATTCATGATTAAGGTTTAATTAGTGGGTTTTAAATTAGGTTTTTAATTACTTTAGGTTTCATTGTTTTATTTTTGTTTTGAAATTTTTATGGATTTAGGGTTTTGCTTTTAAGTTTTAAATTAGGTTTTTATTGTTTTAAATATGATTTTTTAATTTTGGGATTTAGGGTTTACTTAATTGGTTTTTAAATTAGGTTTTTAATTATTTTAGGTTTTTTTTATTTTAATTTTAGGGTTTTGCTTTTTAATTAGGATTTTGGGGTTTTAATTAGGGTTTTTGGATTTTAATTAGGGTTTTGAATTTTAATTAGGGTTTTGGATTTAATTAGGGTTTTGTGTTTTAATTAGGGTTTTTGGATTTTAATTAGGGTTTTGGATTTTAATTAGGGTTTTGAGTTTTAATTTAGGGTTTATAGTTTAATTTGGGTTTTAAATGATTTAAATGGATTTTAGCTTTAATTAGGGTTTTTATTTGATTAATTGGATTTTAAGTGGATTTTATTTGATTTTGCCTTGAATTAGGGTTTTTGTTTGATTAATTGGGTTTTAAGTGGATTTTATTTGATTTTGACTTGAATTAGGGTTTTTGTTTTATTAATTGGATTTTAAGTGTTTTAATTTTGACTTTGACTTGAATTAGAGTTTTTGTTTCATTAATTGGATTTTAAGTTGATTTTAAATGTGTTTTGTTTGGTTTTTTTTTAATTAGGTTAGAGTGGACTTCTGTGGGCTTAAGTGGGCTAGGACTTTTTGTGGTCGCAACCAGAGCATCATCCAAAGGAGCCTGCTGCCAAGTGACTTCAAAATCAAAGTGTATACACCTAGTTACCTCTGCGAATCTCGTCGGTCACTGTCCCACATGGTTTGTTAAGGAGGAGACGTGACGAGACAGCTACCCCCCATAGGGAGCACCGGTTGTGCAAGAGGAGAAAGGGAGAAGTGTAAGAAGACAAGCACGCGAATCGGGGATCACTGTGCCTAGGATGACTAAGATCCAACTTGGGACCTACACACATGGGCACAATGCTAGAAAACACACAATCAGGGACAAATGAACTTGGCCACACAGAGAGAGACACAATAATACCATAATATCAAATTATCCATTAATAAATCATTTATGCAATATCATAATTAATTACATGGTTTAAAATTAAAAATGGATAATCAGGTCCAAGTGTCAGAAAACGTTCCTGCCAGACCCACGCATCTAGGCCACGCGTCTAGCCCATGCCCTAGTTTTTCTGTTAGAATTCAGACAAGTCTTAAACAACAAACCTAAAAATCTCACCTAAAATGGGAGCTAGGGGCGGACCTACAAAATGATCACTAAAAATTCCACCCAAAATATATGTTGTAGACCCTTGAGTCTACTCCAAAACCCAATAAACAAAATTGAAATCCATTCACCACATAACAAGATTTCAATTTCCAAGCAGAGAAATGTCAAAAAGGAACCAAAATCCAACCACTGTCATAAATCACCATAAATGCCACAATAAATAACAATAAATTCCCAAACGCATTTCAAGCATCCACAGGCATGCAATTCACATTATCATGCTCCTAGGCATCAAATTCAATAAGAAGAGGAAATTCTATAGGGATGTGTACCTTATATCGAAGACGTGGCGACGACCACATGGACAATGCATTTCCTTCAGCCACAAGCTCCAAGTCTTCGCTTCCTTCCCGTGATGACTAGCATAGCAGTGACACAATGGTGGCGGTCTCCTCTCCCATCCATCAAGTTCTCTCTCTCTCTCTCTCTCTCTCTCTTTCTCTCTCTCATTTCTCTCGTCTCCCTTTCTCTGATCTCCCTCCCTCATCTCTTCCCCTTTTAAATCTCTCCCTCATCTCCTCTCTTGTCTCCCTCTCATATCTCTCCCCCTTTCAACTTGTTCTGACGTGAAGGAGGAGGAGAAGAAGAGGAGTGAAGGAGAAGGAGTGGAAATGGGGTGTTGAAGAAGAAGAGGAGCAAGGCACGTGGGCCAAGTGGGAGTTGAGAGAAAATGGAGAGAAAAGAGAAAATGGAGAGAAAAGAGAAAAAGGAGGGAAAGAAAAGAAAAGAAACAAAAGAAGGAAAGAAGGAAAAGAAAGAAAGAGAAAAAGGAATCTACGGCATGCGATCCAACCATGTGACTTCCCATGTCCGCGTGACTCATGCCACCAGAGACCAATTACCTAAGCACGCCAACCAAACTCCGTAGCCTAGAACACACCTACAAAACTCTTATGAGGGCTGATACAACACTCGAATCATACAAGACTAATTGACTAGAAATCCACAATCTAGGTGTAAGACACTACGAAGAGCGTGTCCAACATTGGACACTAGGGCCCCCAACGTTTAATACACCTGAATCTCACCTAATTAATTGGCCAAAACACAATTCTAAATCTGGATTGTTACAACAACTTACATTTTAAACAGAGTATCAACTAAGACAGTGGCTAAAACCCCCTATAAGTTATGAGTTGGGAAGAAACCCAACATTAGGTATCTTTATGTGTGGAGTTTTTCGGCTAAGGCTAAACCTTACAAGCCTAATGAAAAGATACTGGATTCAAGGACTGTTAGCTGTTACTTTGTTGGATATTTTGAAAGGTCTAGGGACTTCAAGTTTTATGATCCCACTACTAAGTCATTTTTTTAGAAGAGTAATGTTAGGTTTCTTGAGGAAGTAAATTTTAAGGGAAAAGATAAGAATAGAGAGATTGACTTTGAGTCGAAACTTATTTCTCATCCTACAGTTGCTATTGATGATGATAATGAATTAATTTCTGACATTACTCAAGAGGCAAATCTAGAACAAGACATTGTTGATCCACTTGCCATTTAAGAAGAAGAAACTCAACTCCCCCGAGAGCCAATACCACTTAGGAGTTTCACTAGAGAGAAGAGAAGTGTGATTTGAGATGATTATGTTGTATTTCTTTAGGAATATCGAGTTGATAATGACTTGATGGATAATGATCCAATCAATGTCTATTAATCAATTAATAGTTTCGACTCTCAAAATTGGATAAATGCCATGAATGATGAGTTTAGATCTATAGAAGACAATGACATTTAAGATCTTATCACATTACTTAAATGTGCAAAACCCATTGATTACAAATAGATGTTTAAAACCAAGAGGGATTCATAGAACAATGTGGAAAGATATATGGTTCGTCTTATCGCTAAGGTTTTTACTCAAAGGGAAGACATTGACTATAAAGAGACTTTCTCTCTGATTTCATTGAAAGACTCTTTTCAAATTATTGTAGTATTGGTTGTTTATTTTGACCTTGAACTACACCAAATGGACATAAGAACGGTATTTCTCGATGGCGACATTAATGAGATGATTTATATGGTGCAACCAGAACACTTTGTATTAGGTAATGCAAAGAAAATGGTTTGTAAATTTAAGAAGTCCATTTATGTTTTAAAACAAACATCTCGTCAATAGTATCACAAATTTCATCAAGTTGTCATCTCGTTCAATTTCGAAATGAATTTGGTAGATGATTGTGTATACCATAAGTTCAGTGTGAGTAAATATATTTTCTTGGTCTTGTATGTTGATAACTTACTTTTTGCTACAAATGATATTGACTTACTTAAAGTGACCAAGAAATTTCTTTCAAACAAATTTAAAATGAAAGATCTTTGTAAAGTTTCTTTTGTATTAAGAATCTAATTACTTCAAGCTCGTTTTCGAAGTATTCTTAGATTATCTCAAAAGAAATATATTGAAAAAGTCCTCAAAAGTTATGACATGAGTGGGTACAAGTTAGGAAATATTTTTGTGACTAAAGGAGACAAGTTTAGTCTCAAATAGTGCCCTAAGAATGATTTTGAACATAAGGAAATGCAAAAGATTCTATATGCTTCGGTAGTTGAAAGTCTTATGAATGTTCAAGTTTGTACGCGTCTAGATCTCGCGTACATTGTTGGTATGTTAGGTAGATACTTAATCACTGCAGGTATGAATCATTGGAAAGCTGTTAAGCAGGTCATGTGGTATTTGCAAAGAACAGATAACTCCACACTTATGTATAGGAAATTGAATCAGTTGGGGATCATTGGGTATTTTGACTCCAATTTCGCTGGATGCCAAGATAGTCGTAGATCTACTGTAGGTTATGTGTACTTGCTCGTAGGAGGAACTATATCATGGAAAGTGTTAAGTAGACACCTATAGCTCTTTTTACTATGGCAATTGAGTACATAACATGTTATGAGGCATCTAATCAGGGAATAAGGCTAAGGAATTTTGTCACAAATTTATAGATTGTAGATGGAATTGAAAGACCACTTAAGTTATGTTGTGATAATAAATCTGCAATGTTTGTAATACCCAGGGTTGTAATTTCAGATGACATGTATTATAATATTGAGATTTATATTAGAAATTGTGTCCTGGGACTTGTTTTCCCAATGATGGTGGGAATGTGTGCTTGCGTTAAGTGGTGGTTGTGAATGATTTGTATGGTTTGAGCCCTTGTCTTCTCTCTCTGGACCCCATAATAAGGGTCAAGTGGGAATCGATGGCGGGAATCGGTGGCGAGAACTAGTAGCAAGAATCATCGATGAGCAGCTTGAATAGTGTTTTGTCAGAAAAATAGTGAACGCCACCAGATCTTCTGCACCCAATTTTCCCATTGTCGCGTAGCCTGCCACCTAAGTCACCTCGTCTCGAGGCTTGACTGCATCTTCCCATGGGTTTAAAAACCCATGGCCAGCCCTCTTGTGAGAGGGAGAAAAAGAGAACGAGAACGAGAGGGAGAGAGGGAACGAGAGACTGTGAGGAGAGGGAGGGGAGGAGCCGTTGACCACTGGGGTTCTGTTGCCGTCGAAGTACGTGTGCCACCGACAAGATGTGTATGTCGGGAGGCTCGTCGGAGTTTGCTAGAGTTGAAAATCGTCGATGATCTTCAACTAGGTATGCGTTTCCCTTCCTCTAATTCCTAGAGATCATGCCTAGGTGTATTTTGATGTAAAGAAGGTCATGGATGCATGAGAAAACAAGAAAAGCATGCCTGTGATATGATTTGGGATTTTACAGAGATTTACATGATTATTGGGAAAAATAGTTGATAACTGGAAATAAATAAGTTTCATGTGAAATCCATGCTGGAAATATGTCATACATATCTTGTGATGTGTGTTTTTATGCTCTGGATGTGAGGAAAGCATGTTTGCAAGTTTTCAAGGTGTTTTGTTAAGATTTTAGTATTCAATTATGGGTTCTGAACGTCTGGTTTTCTGCACTGACTGTATAAAGGTCAGGCAGTTTTCACTAGCGAGAATCACTGGCAGATTCTCCTAGCAGAAATTTGTGGTGGATTTCATTGGCGAAAATGGCCAACGAATCCGATGTTTCCACTAACTCAGACTCTATTTTTAGTAATTGTGCTTTGATTAAGATGTGAATAAATCCTGTTATTAGATGTGGACTGATAAATGATTAAATGCATGAGATCATGAGAAACCATGATGGTATAAACAAATGTGAAATAAAGTGTAATGAAAATAATTTCTTAAAAAAAGTAGGAAATGCCTAGAAATGGTTATGAACCAATAAATGGCTGAATAGTGTGATCAAGGTTAGTGAGAACCATGAATGTGAAAATAAATGATTGAGGATGTTTTTGAAAGTGATTTAAAAGAGTTTTAAAGGAAGCCACATATGTTTTAAATGATTTACCGAGATTTGTAGGAACGACATAAGAGTCGATTGACTGTACCAACAACGGATAGTGAGATCTTTGAGTAGTCGATGATGAGCCTAAGCTATGGTTGCCGAGTTGGTCTGGGGAGAGAGCCTCATGGCTGTGTGTTGTTATAGTACTATAGGGCCTGGGAGAGGATAAACCCGAAGATCCCTCAGTACAGGTATTGGTTGGGTCTAGGGTTAGAGTCTCCAAGTACTTGGACACCTAGGGGCGTCATAGAGTAGACGCACTCCGTACTTGTACTAGTGAGGGTACACTACTTTGAGGCTACAACTGGGGTGGTTGGACTCCTGCGGGGGTGGGTCGCTGCGGCACTATAGTGTGGACGGGGATGGAGCCTCGCCAACTGCTTGAGACCAGGTCAATCACCTGTGGCTCGGGTGATACAACATGTTTTTGAGATAGATTGAGATTTGTGTGTTTACTAGCTTCCAACCTTGTTTTGTGTGACTTGATATATGAGATGATTTGTGTTTTGGTTGAATTCTAGGCAAGAAAAATGACTTCCTAAAATGCATAAGGTGATTTGAAAATGAGCATGAGATTTTAAGAGAAAATGACAAAAGAGTTTTGAAAAGTTATGATTTATAAATGATTTTTCTTGGACTGCATGTTTTGGCTTTTCGAGAATCGTGTTTTCCTCATGGTTTTTGGTAACTATTTAGGCTTGTCAGCTTTTGTGTGAGTGTTTTGGGACGCGTATTGGGTGGCATTGATGTCACTCACGTGTGGTTTTAAATTATTTTGTTTCAGATGCGTGGTTGGAGGTGTAGCTTTGCTCTGGTACAAGAATTCGTGGTCACTTAGCCACACACAGGTTTGGGTTATATTTTGGAATTATTATTTAATTATTTATTTTTGCTGAATTAGATTTAAATAAATCTTTTGGGTAGTTTCTATACTATTGTGTAGCATTGGCGCATAATAGAGTGGTATTAGAACCTAAGTTCACTAAGTACACTAGCTTAGTAGTGTCCAGCTTGTGACTCCTTAAAGACTGCACAATGAAGAGTATTTGCACCTGATGTATTGCTTGTGTTTTTGTTTGTTTGTTTGTGGTGCTGACAGAATGCCACCTAGAGGACGAGGCAGAGGTTGGACTCCCACCACAAGTTCTGGTGAGGAGCAGGGCAGTGGTTGGGGAGGCATTCAGCAGGAGCTAAGCCAGATGATGCTGGGGTTTGCCCAGACATTTGATAGGAACAATATCGATGGGACCAAGTGTAGACACTACGATTTTGAGGTGACCCAGAGATGAGTATCCGCATGTTGCTTTGGGATGTGATCAACCAAACCCCAAACCCATTAGCTAGTTAAAAACCCAATTAACAAAATCTGCGAGCTGGCTGGGCGCACTAAGTAGGCGCACCCACTAGGCGCACCAACTAGGCGCACCAAGTAGGCGCACCAAGAAGGCGCACATCACTAGCACACCAAGCAGGCGCCCAGCCGTTTCCAAACCGCGATTGTTGACCTTCCATCTTCCGGCTGTTACCTTTGCAAACGAATGTGCCAAGGAATATTCGAGGCTCTTCGTTTGCAAGGCCCTCCACCTTCCATGAGTTACCCCTTTGATGGATCCCTATAAATAGAGGTCCATTTGCCACCTTGAGAAGCACCTTTTGGCTGAGAGAAAAATCCT
>JAMKQA010062749.1:0-14431 GCA_024699735.1 Posidonia australis
CGGTTTTCGTGGGGTGCGTACTGGGTGACTTTGGTCACTCATGCGTTTTCCTGGTGGTTTTGTTCGCAGGTGCAGGCATGCGATTGGTTTAGCGTAGTGCATATAGTCTGGAGTCTGTTAGCCGCACACACAGGTTCCTGGTGGTTTGATGTTTTACTGTTTAGCTTTAGTTTTCCCGTAATTTAATTTGTTTAAATTATTGTGGAAATTTTGGGACGTGACAGTTTCTCATCATGATAACAAATTATTTACTTACTTGTGTATGTTGATGACATATTAGTTATTGGTAACAACATAGAGCATCTTACTGAATTTATTCATAAGCTTGGTGTTGTGTTTGCTATGAGAGATCTTGGAAATATTCATTATTTTTTGGGCATTGAGGTAAAGAATACATCTGATGGTTTATTTTTAAGTCAATCAAAGTATGTTCAAGAATTATTACATTAGACTGGAATGAAGAATTGCAGACCGGTGTCTACTTTTGTTGATCAAGTATAAAAAGAAGGTTTGTACAGATTTATATGAAGATGTCACTAATTATAGAGCTATTGTTGGAGCCCTTCAATATTTGACTCATACAAGACCTGACATTACAATCTTTGTAAATTTGGTTTGTCAACATATGGCCACACCCACAATTGCACATTTTAATTTGGTGAAACGTATTCTAAGGTATCTTAAAGGAACAGTACATATGGAAATTTGAATTTTAAAGAAAAGTTCTGTTGAGCTTTTTGGCTTTTTTGATTCAGATTGGGCAGGATGTCAAGATACAAGAAGATCTACCACAGGTAATTGTACATTTCTAGATTCAAATTGTATTTCTTGGGTTACCAAGAAACAACCTACCATAGCAAGATCAAGTTCTGAGACGGAGTATAGATCGATGGCTTCAGTTGGAACAGAACTGACTTGGCTATCATATTTACTAAGAGATCTAGGAGTTTCACAAAAACTAAAACCTTTAATTCTTTTTTGTGATAATTTGAGTGCATTACACATGACTATAAATCCTGTTTTTCATGGTAGAAGTAAGCATGTAGAGTTGGATTATCATTTTATTAGAAAAAAAGTTGCTCTTGGGAACATTGTTACAAAGTATGTGAGCTCTCTTCAACAAGTTGTAGATATTTTTACTAAAGCTTTGTCACAAAGGTTATTTGAGGAGTTTAGAAGCAAACTAAGTGTTTGGATTAATCCATACTTCAGTTTGGAGGGGAGTATTAGGACACCTGATTAAGTTGAGTTTGTTAGAGTATTGGTCTTAGTGGACGTTGTTTATAATCTGTTATGGTTGTTATGTAATGGGTTGTAATATTGGTTGTAAAGTTTGTTGATTTGTTAGAACCTGTTATAGTGGTTGGAGGTGAGTTGTAAATAGTTTGTTAAAAAAATTGTTAATAGTGTATTAGGTTGTTATGAGTTTATAATTGAGGACTATAAATATGATGTTGTGGGTTCTCTCTTGTTAAGGAGAGAGGAACAATAAACTCATTTGTTAATAATTCCTTTACAGAGGAGACTTGATTTCTTCTCGTAACTCTTCCGCTCCAACCGTCTCTTCCTTAGAAGATTTTTCCTAAGTCCTCCTTTATGCGTGGTTTTCATTGACCACGTCCTAAGACCTTCGTGGGTTCGACGTGAGACCACCTACCACTACAGTGGAAGATCCCAGCCATCATTTGTTTCCCGAGAAGGATCTGTGGGCTGGAAAGGAACGAAAAAAAGTGTTCTTTTTTCTATTGTGTGTGTGTGGTTGCAAGAGCATCCTACGGGAGCAAACAATGGTTATATGTGCTTGGAAGAGCCAGCAGGGAAGCCTCTTTACCTCTGGATCTTTCTCTCATCTAATGTTTTCATTGTTATTTTATTTCCGGCCACTCTTGTTAGGTCCCTCGCGTATCTTCTTTTCGTTCCTTTCTTTTCTTTTGAGCTTTTATTGAAGTTCATTAATGCAATTTAGTGGGATCCCACACTTCCATCTTAAGAAGAAGAATAAGTTGGTTTCAGCTTCAAGAGCGTTTGGGAGAATGCTTAAAATGTGTATAAGATGTGCCTCTAAAAGCCTGGACAGCTGAGAAACGAGAGGTTTAAACACTAAATTACTGTTTGGTGTAGCTTCTAGATGTTGAGAAGTCTCTGCAGTTGCTAGCGTTTTGGGTAAGCCAAACATGTCATTACATTAATGTGTTCTAGTTAAATATGTGTTGCCAAATACGTTACATGCTTTAACATTTCATGTGCATTTGTCTCATTGATAGTTTTGATTTTGACACCCTACCAAATTACAGATGCTGAGATCAATGTCCAGCCACGTGAAGATTTACAAGAAACATTTGAGAACAGGTATTGACAGATCATGCTCCTAAACTACTGGTTTTTTGTATGAATCTCATAGAATACACAAGTTTCGTTAGTGTGGATTTATGTAATCCAACTCGAAATTATGTTCTGTTCGAGGGTAAGAGTGCTTACTCAGGGGATAATAACATTGAGGTTTTACTTATCATGAATTTTGCGTACTTAATTAATGATCAATTAATTGAAAACATGTTTTGAATAGGAAATCAAATTGAATTTTCTTTTTGTTGTACAATACAGGGAGGCGATACTGGCATCCATTCAAAGCTTTGAAGAGCCTTATATCATAGTTCCTAAGGTGTTATATGCGTAATGATCATAGGAACAAGATGTTGATTTGAACAGCAGAGATTATTACCTGTCATCTTAATCAACGACGAATTGGTTCCCTTCATGTTGCAAACGGAACATGGGCTTCATAAACAAGAACCTTCTCATTGCGGCCCATAGTGAAAGCATCGTTGGCAATGTTGTTTACGTGGAAGAAGCTTTAGAAGTTGACACCAGAGGGCTTAGATAAAGCAACAGTGTTACCTTCAGTTTTATCTTTCCTTGTATTATTCATTTCCAATTCAGAATGCTTTTGCTATGTGTAGAAAATTTTGAGCTGCTTATGAGACCTACGTTGTCCATTGATATGATCATATGATGTACACAATTACCTTATTGGATTGTGGGAAATCCTGCTCGTATCATATTTATATTAGAGATACGAGAAGGGCTTCGCATAGTTCTACTTTTAACAATTATAAATTAGAGAAGGGAATCCATTGAGACAATGACATCTGTCAAGGACATAACTCGAACGAAAACAAAAGAAAAATACAACGGGTAAAATTCTTCGGCTCATTGTGGTATCAAGGCTGCAGCGCTGTATTTGGAAGGACGAAATGGCTCTGGTTTCCCCTTCAGAGTCTATTATCATAGCAGCTTCCTGATATTGCTAACTTCTCATCAATATGGAGCGGCTCGTTTAGGCCTAACGAGCTTTGGCAGATTCAACTTCTAGCAGGTTAAATTGCTCTCTACTACTTTGCTCTTCCTCCACCTCCTTTTGGACACATTACCTGACTCCCTTTCAGCTTTGATTTCCTTGTTTGCCTTCTTGTCTACTCCTCTCAGCACCAAACCCATCACCACCTTTTCTTCTTGGCAAGATGTAAACTCCTCATCACTTTACTCCCCGACATCTTTTTCGTTCATCATCCCAATCAACTCCAGTGCAATGGTTTGGAATCATTAATGAACCTGGAAACACTTCCTATCAAGAATCATCTACATTTTTCTTGTCTGGATGGCCTGATTTAACTCCTGACTAGAAGCCGATGGCATGGGAGCTGATTCACCTCAACATTGAAGAGAGCTGCAAAAAAGACCCAATATACATACATTGCCTCAAAGAAGAGGAGAGTTACACCATCTACATGATGTTTACCTTGACGTGAATTTATAGGATATGATCTTTTATAAGAGACGAATTTATTACTTGGAGTGCACTCTATACGAATTAATCAGCTTAAAATACATAAATTATGACACTGAAGAAATAAGAAAAATATACTTTACAATACCCAAACACCTAACACGAGTGCTTACAAATTATACCACCACTGCTACCCAAAACACAAGACAAACAAGGACCAAAAGGAAAACGGGAACAGAACATCAATGTAGTATGCCCCTGTATACACTCCCTAACCCAAAATCTCTTATGTACGAAATTTTACATAAGGTTGAGGTGATCCGTGCCAAGGAGAGCCTTCGTACGAAAAACCAGAAGCTCAAAATGTTCTGTTGCTTTGGAATTGACAACTGCAGAATGTTCTCCCAAAGCAAATGCTAGTGATTACACAGTAGCGGCAAAATCAATTAATAGTGAAACTAGGAAGCCCATCAAAAAGCAGTCTTCAATAACTGGTTTTGTGGCTGCCAATATGAGTGGAGACAGATGGGGTGAATGCTTTGGACACTGGGAATTTCAAGGGTGAATGTCCATACTTTCTAGTTGTAGATTTTCACTGGCTTCTCATACTGGTGTCGGTTGTTCTGCAAAAGGAAATATTCAACAGACGCGTACAAATAAACTCACTGAAGATTAACAGGCCTAGTATTTTATCAATAATTCAAACTGGGAGAACAATCATATTGTTTGATTCCCTCAATAAGCAGCATCATAAATAACCAATTAGTAACAAGTTTTACGGGCTCCAAATTGAGAATGTTATAAAAGAGCAAGATTCACATTTCTCCATACCGAAACTTGTGATGTATATGCCCTTTTTGTGGCAGTGTCCGAGTGCTCCAACCCGAGATACTGCTCCCAAGCTCCATAGACATCTCTCCTCTGGAGAACATTTTCCAATGAGAACTGAAACTGACTTAACAAAATAGATAATGACATCAAACTAGATTACAATGGAGACCACAAACCTGAAACTGACTTGACACAATGTCTGAATCTTGTAAATATTCAGGTCGACCCAGCGAACAAAATGCAAACTTCCACTGATTGTAGAAAAACACAACTTTTAAGTTTATTATCAGATAATAATTGACAACAAAAAACAGATGCATAACCTCATTAGGCTTAGCAACTAGTATGTGTTAAGCATCTTTCCAGCTGCCTACACATGCCAGCATGGAAAAATCCATATTCCAAATTTAAAAGGTAGCGGAAGTATAGATTGCTTTTACGGCTAAAAAAGAAGTATGGACAGTGGCGGAAACAAATAAGGGCCAGGTGAGGCACAGGCCTCTCCCTAATTTTCAAAATTTTAAAGGATAATATACAATTTACCCAACTAAAAAACCAAGAATGCCTTACTCATATTCTTGATTCCCATACCTCCCTAGCCCCGTAACCCATATTCTCGATTTGAAAATTCCGCTCATCCCCAAGGAGGAGGAGCGACAAGCTGTCGATCGGGCGATACACAAGCACTCCACATCTCAACCGGGAACCAACAATCCACAGCTATAGGTAGCGGCATACTGTCAAGCACTAGAGCCAACGTCCGACGAAGGTATCCAACTAACCCAAGACATTGTTCAATTGTTCTCTTCCTTTCTCTCTGTTTCCGTGGAAAATGGGCATCGGTGAATGGGATTGGGATCTTAGTCATCTCTCTTTTTCCATGGAGAATGGGCATGTCCAAATGGGATTGGGAATTTGGGATCTTAGTTAATGAAGTTGAGTAATTGACTGAGATGGTGAGATCTGATTATCTGAAGGTACCCAACCCAAGAGATTTCTCACTTTGCCTTTGAATGGTTGAAGAATGGCTGAATGACATTTCCAATCTCTGTGAATGGTTGAAACTTGAAAGATGGAACCTTTCCTTTTTGGCTTTTTTCTGTTTCATTTTTTTTTGAGCTCTTCTCCTCTGGAGGAAGAGAAAAAGGAATCTTGGATCTTTAAGCTTCACTTTCTATGACATTTCTAGCTTTTGTATTAACTTTATGGTACTTTGGATGCCAACCAACAATTTTCAATAACCTCAGTCAGTTAAATATTTAATTAAGTAAACCTGTAAAAAGCCTATTGTAAAACTATATATAATATTATGCTAAAATGCTAAAGAAATTACTTGTGAAATTTATGATTAATTTCCTTGTTACCCTTTTTTTCATATTTTCAATGACAGTTATATAGTATGGTTTCATAGTGTTGTAGTGTTTATGTTTTTAATCTTTTTAAATATATTTTTTCTAACAATTGTGCTATTGTAATGTTGTGGCAATTAATTTATCTTCTTTAAACGACAAATGACAAAGAGGTATGCAATATTTATTTTGAAAGATTTGTTATCTATATAATTGTGCCTCATTCTAAAAAAATCCTAGATCCACCATTGAGTATAGATTAGTTTACCTTTAATTGCTTGAATATTTATTTCAATGCAACACAATGCAATTTAAATGTTAGTAGAGCAGATCAAAGACAGAAAAACAGAGAACTACGACTTATTCAGTTCTATATTATGAATATATACTAATGTGCATTTTAACATCATAATTTGAGAGTGATTAAAGTTAACAACAACACTGCATATGCAGTCCTCTTGGAAAAATACCATAGATATGCCATAGTCAATACTTATAGTTGCATGGAAAAAAAGCAAGAAATGGAAGAAGAGGAAGGAAAAGCAGAATAAGCACAATCAAGAACAGAAAACTACAGTGATAGTTCTCATTCAAGAATCTTGTGCATTGACAACACTAATAAAAAAGACAGCTTAAACAACTGCATCATAAATATCTATCAATGCGTGATCGGCAATCTGTAGAATGGTAGGATATAAAACAGGGAAAAATACATCATTAAAATGATATATTTTTATGCATCTCTATATTTAATTAAAAAAAAATTAATCTAAAAAGTATAACACACACAAGTAACACAACACATTAATAAACGAGTAACAATACCTTTTTCTGGATAAACAGACAGAATAATGTCATTACTACAAACAATGAAATGTCATAATTGTGAGACAGTTGGGGCAATTAAGCACGTGTTTTGTTATTATTTTATAGTTTTGCCGATTGACCTTTTTGAAATTATGTGAGATCAAGCTCTTGTCTTCCAAAAGTATACAAGGTATCTGGAAGCATCCTCAAGCATCCAGAATTAAAAATTACATATTTTAAATTAAATAAGGATATGCTACATAGCATATCTGACACATAGACAGGACTATCCAGTGAATATTGGATAGATTAGGGGGTCTAACAGAATACATGTTTCACAGTAAGGAATCAACAAAACCAGTCAGGATAATAAAGTAAATATCAAAACAAGGTTCAACATCACCGCAGAATTGAAAGAAAAAAATAGTGCAATAACAATATGGATCATCTATTAGGATGATTAAAACTTCTTAGTTCTTACATTAATCAAATAGTTCAAGTCATCAGAGAATAATAGAGTAAATATCAAAACAACATTCAACATTACTGCAAACTTGAAAGTTAATCATACAATAACAGTATGGCTCATCTATAAGGTGATTAAAACTTCTTGCATTAAGCAAATGGTTCAAGTTATTAACCAAATAGTAATGTCCATCTATTCAAGATCAACACCTAGATCAAATTGGATTCAACCATCCAATCCACATCCAACTGCTAGGCAGGCACACTGTTGCAAAAATTGTGGGGCCAAGACACTAATCTGTGAGAAATCATCTTCCTAGCATGATATCAAATGTCTATGCGTGTCACCGGAATTTTACCGACACGTGTCTTATTTTCCATTCACCGACATGACTCCGATATAATATTGACATGGAAGTTTTTTGAACAAATGTAAATTTTTTTTACCATGTTTCCACCGACACGATACTGACGTGCTGATATGTTCCTGACATGTGTCTTTTTCAATTTATCGAAGTCTGACATGAAACCAACATTTAAAACCATACTTCCTGGACAGTAAACACTAGGAAATATGGTCTTCTGTATTCTGTCCTGAAGTAGATCTGCTAAAAACTTTGATAACATTTTCTGGAACAGTAAAAGGTTTCATCTTAATAAAATGGCATGGAAAAGGTATTCCAACTTCAGAAAATAAAGAACAAAAAACCATCAACTACAAGCTCGAGTTTGACTACCTAGACAGCCCTTTAGCCTGTCTTCAGACCAATTGTGTGGCATAAGAATTTATTAATCTGGAAAAATATATAAGTAACAGTGATTAACGTCACTAAAGCATGTTTAAGCATGAAAAGATGAGAAATCATATTTCAGTTCAAATAAGCACTTAAAAGAAGGAAAAACATGCATTGCTCAAACAACATCAACATTTACGAATTAACTTACCTTTGTAAATTCCTCGTCTGGAACCTGCAACTTCTTTTGGATACGAATTTTGATCTCAGCCAATGTCTCATCCTTGTGAATGACTAAAAAGAAGGGTTCCCCAAAGTTCTGCACAGTCTGCTTAAAGGGAAGAAGAAGTTAACTGACAAAAATTAGCACCAAAAAGGTTGACAGAGAAATTAAAGTAAAATGACCATGAAAGCAATCAGAAGCAACTTTCATAGATCCAATTTAACAAGACAAAAAATCACTTTGCTGAGTTTTGCTGCTTGATGATGCATGGCTGCCGGCATGATGTGCATGAAAGCCTGGTGATAGGGTGTAATTGTTGTGTTGGAGAGATTTTTGTGGACTCTTTGTCGGAGATGTGACAGGTTCCTTTCGGTGAGGCTCCACTTGACCCATGTTGCCTGATGGAGGGCATGTGCAAAAGCTGTTGTTGCTGCTGTTCACGTTGACTGGAAGCCTTAGCCAGGTGAGAAGCTATGTTGTGGGAGTTGATTGGTCAAAACTTTCACAGGTCAATCTTACAACTTTAGAAGATTGTTGTGCTGCTTTGGTGCTCCGTTGGTGTATTGAAATCTATTTTGACATGGTCAATCTCATGATTATGTTTGGCATAATTTCTTCAAGTTATTCAGTCCTTGTCAGACCAATTTTGTCCAGTGTCATAATCAATTTGTTGCAATGCTCCAAAAAATGGCCGACATGGCTGTTTAAACAGTGTTTACACGTGTCTGGATGCTGCCCACGTCATTTAAGGGCTACATGGGCTGAAACATGGATCAGGTATACCTGGTGGTTTATTTCCTGTGTCATCCGTTTACACGGCCAGTTTTTGTTATTAACTTATGTTATGTTATTAAATTATGTTATGTTAAAAAAATATTATGTTATGTTATGTTATTAATAATTTATTTGTAAAATTTTGTTTGTTATTTTATAAGTTATAACACGTGATTATATGCAGAGTTGTGTTTGTTATTTAAAATTTTCATTTGTAATTTTTCAGTAGTTACTGCTCGAGTTTAAAAAATAATGTTTATTTCAATTTTATAAAATCAATAATGTTTTTTATGTTTATTTAAGGATTTTTAATGTTTATTTCGCAATTAGTTAAAAATAAAAAATTAACTTAATACAATTTTCATTCATCACGATAGATTTAACATAATAATTCTATAAATCTAAGGTTTTTTTCAAGTTTATTTTATTATTTTGAATCTTAATGTTAATAATTTGATATATAATTATATAAATTAGTAATTCTTTATAATTATTTTAAAAATCAGAATATTTCATAACTAATTTAAAAAAATCAGGAATGATTGTAGAAACCACTATATCATGTAGAAAATTAGAAAATATTTGAATGCATTATTTCATTAAATTAATGACAACTATCATTTGTTTTCAACATTCATAATGTCAAATTCCTCAGAATCTGAAAGTAATGGAGGTCGTAGTGATGTTAAGCCAGTTAAATCAGAGGATCCAGGTTATTTGCATGGATATCCTATTGATAATGATAGAAAAAAACCACAATATAAATATTGTGATAAGCAAATGAAGAGTGGAGGAATAACAAGATTAAAACAACACATTGTTGGTGGATATAGTAATGTAACTAAATGTAAATCATGTCCATCTATAGTTTCTGCTCAAATGAGAGAACTATTAAAGAACACTAAAATAAAGAAAAGTGACAAAACAAGAAAATAAGAAAAGTTCAACAAGATTCTCTTCAATTAGGATACTTCTGATGCTATATTCTCATATCGGATTCAGATGATGATATGATGTGTCATGTAGACTGTAACACTTTAAAAGACAGAAAAATGTACAGAAGATCAGTAATGGAATCTAGAAATGAAGAATAGCATAGAGAGCAAAATTGAAAGATTTTATACGACAGGTAGTACCCATATTTACAAAGGAAATGAAAATAACAGTGGTAGTGGTATAACATAAAAGGATAAAGGTAAAGGCATTGCTAGAATGTTTCGAACATATAGTCAAAGATACGATAATCCAGATGCAGCTATAGTTAGAAAAAAAGTCTCAAAGCAGAAGACAATTAAAGATATGTTTGGAAATCTTAGGAAAAAGGTTGGTCAAGCTGTAGCAAAATATATATTTTTCAATGCTATCCCTGTAAAAACAGCAAATAGACCTTATCTGCAACATATGCTTGATGTTGCAGTAAAAGAAGGTGCAAGAGTAAAGACACCAACTAAGTATGAAATCATGAACAAGTATCTTAAAGCAGAGAAGGAAGAATTAGAAACTTACATTAATGACTTGAAACGACAATGACAAGTCTATGAGGTAACTGTCATGTGTGATGGTTGGACAAGTACCACAAGGAAACAGATCATCAACTTCATGGTTTATTGTGATGGTCGTATAATTTTTTTGAAGTCCACTAATGCTTTAGATGTTGTCAGAGATTACAAGTACATATACAAGCAAATGGAAGAAATCATTAAACAAGTGGGAATAACAAATGTGATGCAGATTGTGACTGATAATGGAAGTAACTTTAAAAAGACTGACTCCAAGATTATGAGAAAGTATGACATATATTAGACACCATGTACAGTTCACTGTATTGATTTAATACTTAAAGACTTTAGTAAGACGAAGTTGGTGAAAAAGACAGTGAGAGATGCAAAGATTGTAACAAATTTCATTTACAATCACTCTTTTTTACTAACTTTAATGATGTCACCTAAGTATTGAGGTGGTGATTTGATTCGTTCAGGAGTCATCAGATTTGCAACAAATTATATTACTCTCCAAAGTATGATTGATTGAAGAAATGGACTGAAGTATATGTTCAATTCGTCACAGTGGTATAAATACCACGAGAGTGAAAGTCCAATTGTAAGAGAGTAAATTCAATTATAAATAATGTACATTTTTGAGAGAATTGTCAAAAAATTGTACATATTATGACACCAGTATCAAAGGTCCTTCGATTGATGGATGATGATAAAAGTCTACTATGAGTTTCTTATATGAGACAATGAAATTAATGAAGAATACTGTGACTGATGCAGCATACAGATCATCTACGGCATATCTCAAAATTATAAATGACAAATGGTCTACCATGCTTCTTCATCCTCTACATAAAGTTGATAAACGTTTTAACATGAACATTCATAATTTTCATCATTATATTTCATTTATTATAAAATTATTTGTTAAATAAGTTTTTTTTGTTAATGTAGCATATTATTTGAATCCATGGTTCCAGTACAATCATCAACTTAACAATCGTACTGATTTATTAGCATCTATCAAAGATGTGATCAAAAAATTGAAGTCTAATGTCAATGTCCAAGTACAAGCTCTCAATGAAATGAAGTACTTTCGAGATGAACTTATGTCATTTAAAGAGTCTCATACGATACGTTGTCGTAATACAATGACTCTAAGTAATATTTTTAATATCATTTTTTTTATTTCATAATATTATTCCATAATATAGTTAATAAATAAATATCATATTTCAGGTGAATGGTGGATGTTAAATGGAACAGATGTTCCAAATCTGAGGAATATTGTTGTAAAGGTTTTATCTCAAACGACAGCAACATCTGGTTGTGAGTGAAATTAGAGTACATTCAACCTTATTCATACAAAGAGAAGAAACAGATTCGACACTATAAGGTTGAATGACTTGGTATTTGTACATTATAACATGCAGCTAAGAATAAAACATATTAAAAAGGGAGAAGAAAAAGACTACATAGACCCAATAGATCTTGCATATATTTATAACGAGAACAAAGAAGATGATCCTATACTTCAATGGTTGCAAGAAAATGGAGAACCAATTCTAGATGAAGAATAAGGTAGATCATCTTTTAGAATTGCTAGTGAAATAGGCATTGATATAGAAGAATACATGCGCTCATCAGGACGCTCCCGTGGACATACTCTAGGCTTAGGGAGTGACAGTAACACAGATGATGATGATGGCATACAACCACTAGACGACGATGATGGTGGCATTAGAGATGTAACCCTACCTACAAGAACAGAGAGAGACACAAAGACCACTTAGCCCATTTACAGTGGAGGATGCCTTCACAGATGCTACACAAGATAAGAATTATGGAGGCCGACCAGAAATTCATTACTGACGATGGAGTCGTCATGATCAACAATTAGATGAAGATTCTTAGAACAGTCATACAAAAGGATCTTTGTTAAACTCACTTGACTCTTTGAGTATTCATGATCTTAGAAATCCTTATGATTATAGTTCTTATAGAGGTGGTTCTGTTGGACAAACAGATTATAGTACTTAATGCGATTGGACAAGAACTACATCTTCTTATACTCCAAGCGAACAAACTAAATGGGATATGGATTCATTATTTCATTATGCACCTCCTTCAACACAATATTAAGAACAACCACCTAAACGTCCTCCAAGTCATTCTTATATCCCTCGACAGCCTCAACCAGTATATATAATTCTTTAACATCTACCAATGAGATTCTTAATACAACTGCCAATATTACAATACTGCTACTTCATCAATGAATGTCAGATATATTATAATCATATGTCTTGGAACAACTACATGTTCAGGAGAGAGTCAAATTCGACAACAAATTCATCGAGAAAACAATATGACTGATGTACAAAAAGAATATTTTGATCAACAAAGGCATTCTTCATGGTATTAAAGCATATATAAGGTAACTTTTTTGAGTCTTTTTGTTTTTAATCAAAATTCAGCATTTTTATGTATTATTTATAGTTCAGGATATTTCTATTAGGTCTATCTACTGTATTTTCATGTGATACATATTGAAGAAGTTGATCTAAGTAGTCTAAGATATAGATTATTACTTTAGCTTATCTAAGAGTTTCAAATCAAAATTCAAAGTTTTTTGACCATTTCCATGAATTACCGTAAATTTACCGCGTTTCCACCGATATTTCCACCGATGTCTGACACGTTTCCTATTTTTGTCGGACCGAAGTCTAATACGAAACCAACGTTTAATTCTATGCTATAGATACATAAAACAACCAAAAATCCAGAAAAGCCAAGTATTTCATAGATTTCAGAAACAGAAAACTAAGACTACCATATTAGAATGTCAATTCTCTGCTAATAATTCACATCATATTATGTGATGTTGCAGACAGATGAGCACATGTTTAACATGTCTATATATTGGCCCAACACATCAGAGTTTCTGTCAAATCAGCTACAAGGGAACTAAAAATTACAGTCGACGCCAAAACATATACTAAAATGAAGGATAACGGTACTGATAATGGTTAAAGCTGAATGACTAGAATATAGAAAACTTTACCATCTGGGTTTGAGCTGGATCTTTTGTGAAGTGATAAACATGAATAAGACGATAATTTAGGCCAATATTTTTTTCTTCCTCTGGAATCTGCATCCATTTCAAAATTGCAACTACTTCAAGCCAAAAAAGGGGCAGAGTATTGCTCATGTGCTCACAACTATGTAAAAGATTCAGACTATTACATGTCATACATACTCTACCATGGTGGAAAAGGAAACTTCATCTTTCCAATAGTGAACGGTAAGTCAGTAATCCACACAATTAAAATATGAAATATAACCAACCTCCTCTGCACGCAATGTCCAATACTGATCATTTATGTTCTCTATCTTTTCACATAATGGGAAAACCTGCAATGAAGTGACATGCAGTTAAATGAATATGAAATTGTAATAAAATATAAAAAAAGAATAGAAGTTGCCCTATTGTAGGATATAGAAGTTGCTTAGAGTTGTAGGCGTACGATCTGTGTGAATAAACCCTGATTATGAACAAGTCAGTGTAAATACTAATGAAGCACACAAAGACAGAAGAAGTGACAATGTACAGACTTTAATACAGGTGAAGGCCTTCCAAAATGCCTTTTGGAATGCACTACAGCAGAAACAAGGTGATTGCTAATCTTATAAATAGCACAACAAATTCGCAGAGCTATTTCTGGATTGTGAAATTTGAAGCATGTCAACATGAGAACTAATCCTAATTTAACTGATTGTCATGACCACGAACAAATATTTAGCCCATCTTTACAACACATACTTTACTCAAAGCCACTACTGTATAATCTCAAAATATAGATACACTACCTTGTAAATCTTATGATAGAAAACCTCAAGCAGCCGAAGCTCTGCATTAGGATGGGATAGCTCTACCTATTAACACCGCAACAACACAAGTTATG
>JAMKQA010062750.1:0-12580 GCA_024699735.1 Posidonia australis
ATAGCAAGAGGGAGGGGAATTGACGTGGTCCCAGAAAGGAGTAAAACTAGTGTGAAGAGCATCATCCCCAGCCTAGTCGTGCACAACACTATTACAGTTACAATAGAAGTGATCAAGGGTGAAATCTCGAAAAGCTCTTTTCAAAGTGAAGAGCTCAGGGATAAGCCTCTTAAATTTCTCTAGAGTCGCGGCAACTTCATTAATAGAAACTTACTGCAGAGTGTATAGTGCTTTCCTTTCATCAACTTGCTTAGCAACATACATAAACAGCAAGATATCGATACATGCTTCTGCACCAGTTGAAAATAGCTTGGTTTTCTGTCACCTGTCTTTTATTAATGTATTTGACTAAAGCGTCCTCGACATAATCAGCAAAGATCATCAAATATGAAGTTTAATCAGAAGATGCGCATTGCGGCATATTTAAACAACAGAAGAGAGGGGAAGGGAGATGAAGAAGGGATCGTTCCCATATGTTTATATGTACAGATCGCAAGAGAGAGAGGTTTCTCATCTAAAGAAACCTTGCAGGATACAAGCCCTCAGAGGTAATTTAGGAACCTAGGCGGTTGCTGCAGCTGGTTCTTCAACTGCCTGTGATGCTGGGAGAAGTGTGCAGACCAGATTGCGGTCACCATAAACATTATCCACACGTCCTAGTAGACAGCAGAATTGAAAGCAATTACTTTTTGACCATGAGAAAAACCGAACTGATTGGAACTGTGAAGATTGAGAAGGTGGTTTACCAGTAGAAGGCCAGAACTTGGCTTCTCGGAGCCATGAAGCAGGGAATGCTGCGTATTCCCTAGAGTATGGCTTGTTCCATGTGTCACCCATAAGCATGGATGGTGGATGAGGAGCACCCTGGAGAGGTATTTGCATCTGAGTCAGCTTGTCTAAGAATACAGTCTCAAATATACGTCCAATCATTAAAAATTGAGAAAGTTATATGCATAGATTTTGCTTGGTTTACTCAGAAGAGATAATCATAGACAAGGAAAAGATAACATGTACATGTACAAAGAAAAAAGAGCTCACGTACCTTCAGAACATTGTTTTTGATATCAGCTTTGCCACACTCAATCTGAGCAATTTCTTGTCTGATGGAGATGAGGGCATCACAGAACCTGTCTAGTTCAACCTGTAATGGAATCAAATTTTTTTTAGTAAAAGAATAAGCTGTAACAATCTAGTGAAAAAAAAGCATTTTCCCAGCATACCTTGCTTTCACTTTCTGTGGGCTCGATCATGAGAGTACCAGGAACTGGCCATGACATTGTTGGTCCATGAAATCCATAATCGATAAGGCGCTTGGCAACATCTTCAGGCTCGATTCCTGCAGTATTCTGCAGTGGATCCATTTCCATTTAGTAATGTGGTCAAAAGAGCAAGCAACAAAAAACTAAGTGAATGAGGTATAAGGCACCTTGAATCCCCTCAAATCAATGATGAACTCATGGGCACATGTGCCATTAACACCACGGAAAAGAACATTGTAATGGTTCTGCAAAATAAAAAGCAAGATTAAGCAACTGGAGAAGAAAAAACTACTCACACAATATAACAGTCAAGACCCTAGAGAAGTTCACAAGGAAGCAACGAATTTCAAAAATCTGTTTTCAAGTTTGTTATTGAATGATAAATATGCATCTGATCAGTCAACATACTCGAGCATCTTCAATAATACAATGCATTTGAATTAGACAACTATTTCAATAAACTAATCAAGGGGGTAAGAGAAGGTCCAAATACCTCAAGACGCTTCGCCATGTAATTTGCACTCAAGATAGCAATCTTCGAAGCATCTGTCAGACCCTTGGATCCCATCATGGCTATGTATGCATAAGAAATTGGCAAGATAAGTGCTGAGCCCCAAGGAGCGGCAGAGATGGTACCAAGTGGGTGCTTGCTGTCAGGTGCTGGTATCCCACCAGTGGACATCTATTGTCAGTAGGAATTGTAGAGAAATTGTTAGGACAAATTTCATTTAAAATCACTTGCAATTAAAATTCTTATTACTGGTTACTACTTTATGAAACTTACACCAGCAATCCAGTGGTAAGAAATATTCAGTAAAAATGTAAAAGTACAATGTAAACTAATTGATATTATATACAACATTCAGTATGTCGTGATGAAGTGTAGCAAGGCCAGCAGAGTATAAGATAAAATTTGGATCCATAGTGAAGAGAGAAAAACACTAGCACCAGTGGTCTAGTGGTAGAGTAGTAACCTGCCACGGTATAGACCTGGGTTTAATTCCCGGTTGGTGAAATTATCTTAATTTCTTAAAATTGGAATGATATAGAGAAGATTAGCATGGCCCCTGTGCAAGGATGGCATGCACGAATCGAGAAATGGTCCAAATTTTCATTAGTTAATAAAAAATAGTGAAGAGAGAAAAACTCTATTAGCATGAAAAATAAATTTTAAACTTACAAGTTGCTAATAGCAAAGTATTTCTGAAAATTATCTCACTGCCCAGTTCTCAATAAATTTGAGTAAAATAAAACTTATTGTGGACCAACATCTTACCACAGGATGAGAAGGCAAAAATGGTGCCAGGTGCTTCTTCACACCAATGGGCCCCATGCCAGGGCCTCCTCCTCCATGGGGAATACAGAATGTTTTGTGTAGGTTAAGATGGCAGACATCTGCTCCAATAAAGCCTGGGCTTGTTAATCCGACCTGAATAATCAACAACAGCTCTTTTCAGGTACTTGATTAATACATGATTAACTAGGAAATCAAATTCCAAGAGTTACCAATTACCAATCAAGCAAAAATATAAGCATAATTGAAATAACATTACAAAGATAAAAGAAATCATGGCATGCTCATGCCCAATTGACACAAAATAGCAAGCAAAGTTCCAAGTACCAGTCCATATATGTTGATTTCAAGCAGATATTAAGCAATACAATACAAAGCTACACATTATTCTCAGTAAAAGGACAGGACCAAAAGGGAAAGTATCTAGGTCCGTACTAGCTGATGTATTGGAACCATGTCTAATTTACCTGTGCATTCATGTTGGCTCCATCCATGTAAACTTGTCCCCCATTATCATGAATTATCTTACATATCTCATCAATGCCTTCTTCATAAACTCCATGCGTTGAAGGGTATGTTACCTATGTAATCAAAAAAAAATCAATATGAGCTACTACACAAAATTTGGCATGTTCTAAAATGTTTGCATTCGTAGCACTGAATTTTATTTTGAGCTTTACATTTGGTTGAACTGCTCATTAAAAAAATGAAACATTATTAAGATCCTCTAGAAAGAAAAGGAGCAGAGTTCATGCATCCCTAGTAGCAGCTTTACCAAATAATAAGTACACAAGGGTATTTAATAAATGGTAGTAGCTAAAAGAGAAGAAAGAAATCATTTGGAACAAAGAAATCTATACCATGAGAGCAGAAAGCTTGTCCTTGTTTGCTTCAGCAGCTTTTCTTAATTCCTCCATATTAATGTTTCCCTTGGAATCAGTTCCAACAGAAACAATTTCCATTCCACACATAGCTGCACTAGCAGGGTTGGTGCCATGAGCTGAAACAGGGATAATGCAGACATTCCTACGACTGTCTCCTCTTGACTACATATTTTCAACAAAAAAAACTCATGTCAGGATCTTTCTGATGTTAAACAGCAGATATCTGAAAAATTAAAGGTTTCCATTTTCAGAAAGGAACTCAAAAACCACCACAGTATGTAAAAACCCACCAGGTGGTAAGCACGGATGACCATCAATCCTGCATATTCTCCAGCAGCACCCGCATTAGGTTGCAGAGAAAACGAATCAAATCCTGTGATTGTACACAAGAGTTCACCCAAATCTTTGAACATTTCCTTGAGAGAGAACACATGAGAGAAGCAATCAGGACCATAACCTTCACAAGAAAGTGTTTTGAAAAGCTAAACGAGAACTGCCATCAACCTGATAGCCAGCGGTTTGTTCAGTAGGAGCAAACGGGTGAATTGATGCAAAGCTGGGCCATGTCACGGGCATCATTTCCACTGTGGCATTCAATTTCATTGTGCAAGAACCCAGTGGAATCATACTATGACATAATGAAAGATCCTTGGATTGTAGCCTATGGATGTATCTTAACAGCTCATGCTCAGTGTGGTACCTAAAAAGTTGAATGGAAACGATAACGACTCTAAAGGTCATAAGCACTAACAACTACTTAACCAAAGGATACTCACGTGTTAAAAATAGGGTGGGTCAGATACGGACTCTCTCTCAATAATCCACTTGGGATAGCGGCCTGAACCTCTGGAGCAAGAGATGCAGCAGTGAAGCCAACCTGAAATTTCAAACCTTTATGAGATGCACTTAGTGATAAGAAAATAATTTCACAGTTCCAAATAGCACAATTTACTCACAGGTTTGCCACCAGCAAACACTTGAAGCAACTTATCAACATCATCTAAGGTAGTAGTCTCATCGAAAGACACAGTTAACTGAAACAATACCAGATCCCAATCAGAATCATAACGAAAAATGAAAGCCATATCAACGAACAGATTACAGGTAAAATCACTTACAGTCTTTGAGTCCACTATACGAAGATTAATTTCATTCTTATAAGCAGCATCTGCAATTGCATGAGCATCAGAGCAGTTGATCTTCACAGTGTCAAAGAAGGGAAGCTCTTGGACAGTTACAGTCCCAAGCTTCTTTAGCCCATGTGCAAAGGTACCAGCAAGACCATGAACCCGATGAGCAATAGCCTTGAGGCCTTGGGGACCATGATATATGGCATACATTGCAGCCATGTTCGCGAGCAATGCCTAAATATATATGAAGGAAGAAATTTGGATATAATCATTCAATAAAACTTTATCTGCAAACAAGTGACTGAATTAATTTTATACAGTCGACTTTGAAATAAAGCCAACCCATGGTGACCATTGTATGAATCCTGAGGAAATGTAAGCATTGACAGGTAGCAGCATATACTGGCTATGGAAATTTGATAAAATTATAAAGAAAACTTTCATAATATATTGTTTGAATTCTACCTATTACACTCAGATTTATAATGCAGCCAGATGTCAAGTAATGGATCCAGATTGAATTCCAAGTCAGATCTCACAAAGTTTTTAATGAGAAACATATAAATTTGAAGAGAAGCTGTCATTTATCCATTTCTATGACCAAATTGACATTACGAAAACATCAGGTGTAGTGCTTGTAGACTTTATCATGTTGAAGTGTATTGCTCGCCGATATCCATATTTTAGCAAGTAACATGCACCACAACTAAATGAAAGGAAAGATTACAACTTGGCCCGTATAACATAGAAACTATCAAGTGAGTAGCTGGTTTGAGATTGTCGTACCTGAGCTGTGCAGATGTTGCTGGTGGCCTTGTCTCTGCGGATGTGCTGCTCTCTTGTCTGCATTGCCATCCGAAGAGCTGGCTTCCCAGTGGAATCCATACTAACCCCAATAATCCTTCCAGGCATCATCCTCTTGTATTCCTGTGAGGTTGCAAGAAATGCGGCATGCGGACCACCATAACCCATTGGAACACCAAACCTTTGCGCAGATCCAATGACAATATCAGCCGCAATCTCACCTGGCGGCTTTAACATAGTAAGTGCTAGCAGATCCGTAGCCATAACAACTTTCACCCCATGGGCATGGGCATTCTTCACAAACTCCCCATAATCCAGCACCTCACCTTCAGTACCTGGATACTGAACAAGCACCCCACAGACATCTTGAGACTTATAGTCGAAGTCCTTGAGGTCAGAAACCACCACCTTGATATCAAATCCATCAGCTCTAGTCCGACAAATATCAATTGTCTGAGGATGGCAATTGGAAGCAATGATAAAGGTCTTCTTCTTACCCTTCTGGATGCTATTGCACATGGCCATGGCCTCGGCAGCAGCAGTACCCTCATCAAGCAATGAAGCATTGGACATGGGGAGAGCAGTGAGGTCGGTGACAATGGTCTGGAAATTGAGTAATGATTCAAGACGGCCCTGGGCAATCTCCGCCTGGTATGGAGTGTACTGTGTGTACCACGCAGGGTTCTCCATAATGTTGCGAAGAATAACACCAGGAACATGAGTGTTATAGTATCCCATCCCAATGAAAGACTTGAACAACTTGTTCTTATCTGCAAGATACTGCATATGGGCAATCATCTCGGATTCAGTGAATCCAGCATCGAAATTGCCAGAGAAGCTCATATCATGGAGACGGATGGACTTAGGAACTGTTGCGTCAATAAGAGCATCAAGGGAGGGGAATCCACAGAGCTCAGTCATCTTGGTCTGTTCCTCAGGGGTCGCGGAGTTGTGGCGGCGGGGGAAGGTGTCGGTGGGCTTAAGTGAGTCGAGGGATATCGTACGGGACTGGTGATGTTGGTGACCGACATGGTTGGGGAGTGTTTTGTCGGATTGGTTACGGCGAGGAGTGCCGGTGGTGGTGGGGAACAAGGAGGGGGCAAGGGAGGAGATGTAGCGGTTGGAGGAGAGGATGTTGTGATGGTGTGTGCTGCATTGGTGGAGGTGGGATTGCTTGGATCGAGCTATGAGGCGGGTCAGGATCGCACGGTTCGCCAGCCTCCGAGCTCGCTCCATTGCTCTGCAAACACAAAAGGTCCGATCACAAATCAAAAACACAGATAGAAAAATAAAAAAAATCCAATCTTTGTAGCAAAAAGAGAAAGAAACATCCAATATCTCCTTTCTCAGCACCTTTTCCTCCTGTTTTTCACATCTGGGTTCTTCTCAAATTTCAGTTTTGATTCAATAAAACAAAAAACCGCGAAAGCAAGATACAATTTTTCGTTTCTACCCACTTGGGTTCTTCCCAAAAATCGTTTTTGATTCGAAAACCAAACAATACCAATGAAAAACACAATAACAAAAGGACTTGCATATATAGTTTTCCTGCTAAACACAACTAGAGAAGTAATGAGCAGAGCACAGCGGAGCGAGAACACAAACCTCTCACTTCTCTTCTTACTTTTCCTTTCACCAACCACAAGAGCTAAGTATATTTATATGGTTTGGGTTTGGGTGCTACGTCACAGATCTGGAGGTGGGGGTGGGTGAGTGGTGGGGGTGGGTGAGTTGTACAGCTTAGATAAAAAACACTGGAAGGCAAGGAAGGAGAAGGACCAGTGAAAACTGGTGGGGGAGGCAAGCGGACAGGTCCGGATTGGGATTCAATGGACAGTAACACAAATACCACTGGCAATCACTATCCTTCCCACCTCACTGCTGAGTGGTGTATTCGATATCAACCCCGAGGACTTGATATTGAGAAACAAATAAAACGGGAGTCACAGGGAGCTTATCGGCACTTGCAACCTCACGATGATCTGAGGTAACAAATGGAATTGGAAAGGTGGTGGAATGGATCAGATACATCCTGCTCTCCACATCAAAAGGCCACTTGGGTTTTGGTTGTTTTTTTGTGAGCGCGTTCAATTTTCTTGGATCTGCGAAGGAGAACCAACCGCCAACCGAATCTTTGGGGTGGAGAAAAGAAAACCAATCTCTTTTGGGTGGCATGATGGACTGGAATTAAACAAACAATTAATGGACATGGGAGACAGCGTGGATGTACCATTGCCATTTGTGTGTGCGATCGTGAGTGACTGTGGCAGCCGTACTCACCTCGAACTCTGTCCAGACAAACTCTGTCCAGACAACTACCGTTTCTGCGAGGAGTGATTCACATTACTCTGTGGACCGATCACGTCAAAATGTAAATAAAAAAATAACTTGAGGAGAAGAAGAAGAGAAAAGCTTAATGATATAGACATTTTGGATTATCCGTGTCATGTGGATTATTAGTTTTTTTTTTTTTTTTTGGCCAAGGGGGCCTTCAGTATTATCATTATTCGTTAGGTATATAAATGTAGAATCTCATTAATTCCAATCCACTTAATTATGATTTTGACAACTGTTTACAGTATTCATGTTTATTAAGGAATTCAATGCATATAATAAGTTGGTGTATATACATATCCATCATACGACAAGGTCTTTGGGTATACATTGAAGAAAATCAACTATGAGAACCAGTTGTATTATGACATTAACTAATCACGCGGAGCTCGAGAGTTTGTTAAAGTGTATGCAAGTTGATGATTGAAAATGTTTCTCAACCACTTCAACTTGAAGGCATGTGTATAATCTTTCAGATCTACATTCCACCGTTGAGAAGAAATGGAGAATGGGCAAACTGATATTGCTGAAGTCTCTTAATTATTCTATAAAGATCTCAAAAGCAACAAAGTCTAAAGTTCATCATGTAAATCTGTCTTCATTGCTATTAATTAGTTCACAATACTATTTAAAACCATTCAAATGTCCTATAATACTGTAATCTTCTTTGAATTTCAGGTTCATTAATTTCTTAATAAATAAAAAAACCTTATTACCTATAGTTTTGTGTTTATACGTAGATTTTAATTTCTTTTCTTCTGACACATGATGAAATACACTTTTATCTAATCATTGTCTAATTATATCAACAATTTCCTCATTCTTTTTATTTCAATCCTTATCAGACATATCTATTAGTTTTGCTTCATCGTCTTCTATTAGATCATACAAATTCTTACAGTAAAGGATGTCTTTCATTTTAAGCTTTCAAATTTGTCAATTACTTTCTATCAACTTCATGGGACTAAAAGATTCTATCATTTTAATCCACACAAAAAATACACAGCAATAATCAATCAAGACTCTGATACCACTTGTTGGGATTTAACCAATAATATTGTCACTACAAATAATTGTTGAACGTAGAACAAAATAGGATAACAGTATACAAGCAATATAACAACACGAAAATCAACTAGAAAAATTATGTGAAAGCGATATAAAGTAATTATTGACAAATCAAACCAAGTAAATCACAAAAACACCAAATTCATATAGAAACCTAGAAAGAGAAAAACCACGAAACATGTCGACAACAAATCGTTTATCTTAACAAAGATGTAAACAATATTTTCTCAAGTTCTCTTCACAACTTGTGGAATAAATAAGAGAGATACAAGATTAACTCATCTAAGATGAAAATTCTTATAACAAGATACAAATTTTCATGTAAAATCTAACTTAGACTGGACCATGTGCAGGCCCAACACCTTAATAATCACCAATGTATGGTTCAAAATTCAACCTTTCTGCCTTTTTCTCATTTTATTATGCCTTTTCTGAGCTCACTCATTTATAGTTTGGAAAGTAGGAGTATCCAATTTTTCTCGTCATATATAAAGTCATCTAGACGATCTACACTTAGAAAGATTCTTATTTCAGAATTAAAATGGTATTTGACGTCTGTGACCATACCGACGGAAGGGAACCGCACTCCCATGCGATCAGACCACATAGAAGTTGGTAGGGCCATGGCGAATTCGACGATTCCAAGGATGGAAAAACGACTCGAAAACACCGGAAAGTGATATGAAGATAAACGGGGAGTCACCATCTAGTCTATTAAAAAACGGAAAGATGAGAAAAACCATGTCGGAAAAAAAAACTCAAAATTGAATGCGAATAATAGATGACTCATGCCAATTGGATTCGATACACAGATCATTGCGAATCAGAAAAAGGGTAAGGACTCCTATTATTTACAGAAAAGGTATTAGGCACCCCCACACGTCCGACGAATCAATCTTTATTGAAATCTCGCTCGCGTGTATGGAAATGTGGGCACTTAAATGTCAATCAATGGGACTACATGGATAATGCGAGAGAAATAAATTATGTGGCTAAAGATACATGACATGCCAAAGATTGAGTGCACTTAAATCAAAAGACACAAAACAATGCAAGGGGTAAAAATGTGACTAGGCAAATGGTTAAGTTATGCTAGATTTCATCCCTGGTTGATATGGGCATAAGTGACGCGCAAAGTCTACACGCACTCAGAACGTGCGTCTCAGAGCAATCATGGCCATTTGCCATCATTGCCTCATCTCCAGCCACACAGGGATGACTATGAAATAGCTATCGAGATGTAGGGGGATATAGTCATATTATGACTCATGCATGTGTTAAGAGTTGAGAAAATCATTACATCAAAGAACACTTAATCAAAATCAAGGGATACAAGCAAATCAGAGAGTAAAACCACGTTAGAAAAGACAAATATGCAGGGGTAGCCTAAATAGGGAAGATGAGACCTTGGCTCGGTCGAGTCTGACCCCGTACAGGCCCTGAGCAATACGTGCATGTGGGGCACATTATCGAGGCACGCAGGTGGAACAAGGGGCTATGCCTGCCTCATTCGTCACCTCCTCTTTGAAAGATGAAGCACCACCGGACGACGAGGATCATCTGGAAGCTCGGGGGGACTACCATGATGGGATGCAAACGCAAGGGAACCAAAGAAATGCAATGGGTTCTCCTCCCCACCCACCATCGTTGGTGTCAATGTCAATCCACCTCCGGGGAGCCTCCACGGGAGGTTTCCAACCTGGGGGATTGACTCGATTGCTCTGAGGTGTGAAGGGAGAAGGAAAGGTGTCGTTGGACGTCTAAGCCAAGCGCTCAAGGGCCAAGATGGCCTTACGTTGGCGATTGCTGTCCGTCAACGGAGAGAATGACAAGATGCAATGAAATGGGAACGAAAACACGAAAAAAACCTAGACAGGAGTGATGAAATAACGATGCCCTTTATCCTTATAGTGGTCCAGGGGAGAGTATTGTACCTGTGGTCGGCTGAGGAGTGTCGTCGACGTCGGTAGTGATAGTGTAACATCTGCGCCTGGCTTTTCCATTTAATATAAACCGTGGAATTTCTTGTAATTATTAATGTGTGGTTTGTTAATGGTAAATCCAGATTGTGTTTGTTGGTTGTGGTCTCTCCCTGTGTTTTGTGCCCCTGGTTTCTCCTTCGTGGTGTGACTTCTTTGGCTTGTGGGTCTGTTGTGCAATTGGGACCCAAGTTTGGGGTGAGACCCATTTGAGGTTGGACTTGGTCAAAAGGAACCCAACCCCTATGTGACTTGAGCCACCCGTTCTTCCCTGTGACCACGAACCTGTCCTCCTACTCGTGAGGCTTGACAGGGCTGCTCGTTCCATCCCTTCGATGGTAGGGTGGCTGGCAGCGGTTCGGCGGAATCTGTGGGGATGGCAGGCGCGACGGTGGCTTTTAAGGGAGGTGTGCTGCATGGGGGAGGAGCGGTGAAACCAAAGAGAGGGCGAGAGGGAGTGCGGAGGTTGAGGAAAGGTCGCGCGCTGGAGGAGATCGTGCGAGTGTGTGGGGGGGGGGAGGCTGGTGCCGTGCACCGTCGGAGCTTGAGGACACGCGAGGCTCGTCGAAGCAAGGTACGCGTTCTTCCTTCTGTTTCTTTTCCTCGGTTGAGGCATGTTGGGTTAAAGGGGAAAATCATGGATAATGATGTTAAAATCATGCAAAAATGAGGAAAATGTTGGGAATGAGAGGAATAATGTGGTTATGTTGATAACATGTTGATTCGCGGGTGTTTTGTAAGATTTTCGTGGGTATTCTTGATGCATGCTACAATGATTGTGTTTGGGCTTGATGCCTTTGTGATTTTGATAGAACAACATGCTCAGTGGTTTTATGATCGGATTGAGGGGTTTTGAAGTAGACTTGGAGGTCTACACCTCATGTTTTATTGGTAATTTTCGTGGCATGTTTGAGGGGTCCGATCCTTACTCCCACCTTGAGGAGAAAGGGGTGGCAGTGACCTGGGGAGTTTTCTGCAACCGCAGAAAACGGTATGCCGAATTGGATTCGGCAAACCGAAATACTTCCAGGTGGTGCCCTGTGTCGTGGATTCGGACGATCGAAGAAGTTCGGTCGACCGATCTGACAGGGTACTGATAAACCTATCAGGGATTCAGAATACTGAAATTCTTCGGTATGTCGAATCAGGGGATTTCGGTATACCGAAGCCCCCATTGGTATGCCGAATCAGGAGATTTCGGCATACCAAAACAAAATTCGGTATGCCGAATCAGGACCCTGAGCTATTTTGGATAATGTTTAAAAAATGATGATAAATATGGTTAAATACATGATAAATGTATTAAATGCATGGAAATGACTTGTAAGATGGTGCATGCAAATATGTTGTTTCTAATGATGTTTTCCATGAGATATTGAAACATAACTTATGTGTATGAATATGGACCCATGTGAGGGGTGATTGCATGGTACGAAGACCATGAAAGAATGTGTGGGTTTAAAGACCACAGGGAATGAATTGATGCATAATGCATGTGATTTGCAAAGAGTTTTATGAATAGAAAATGGTTTTGATAAATGTTTTGAAAAAACAAATTGCATATGATTTTAAAGAGATTAAAGGAAATTGTATGAACCACAATGAAACCAGGACTTGCCGACGAGGTAGTAAGACCTCTAGAGATGTCGGGGACGTGTCCTTGGTTGTGGTTGCCGAGTTTGCGGTCCGGGGTAGGAGCCTCGAGGCTGTGGTGGTACTGTAGGACTCGGGGTATGAGAGACCCGGACTACCCTCAGTGCTGGTGCTGGACGAGTCTAGGGTTAGAGTCCCCAGGTGCTCGGGCACCAGGGCGTCCCTAGGACGCACT